>VWZU01007463.1:1089975-1165376 GCA_013397095.1 Sterrhoptilus dennistouni
CCCCCCCCCCCCAAAAAAAAAAAAAAGAGAGAAAAAGCAGAACTGCACAGTTTTTTTATTAAGTAATCATTTCAGTGGTATACACTTGCAAATTTAAGCCACTACATCTTATATATCTGCTATACAAGCATCCTTTTAATGAGATTCACCTGATTTAACTAAGCTGTGTAAATCCAGCTGTGTTGGGAAACAGCTGAACAAATTAACCCTGGATCTTCCATACTCAGAGAAAATACACCCATCAGACGCCCACACATGCATGTAAATTTACACATATGTGTTACTGTGTATATTTTTTTTTGCAAACTTTGGTAGTAAACAGATATCATTCTCTCTAGGTGTATGTTTCTTATCAGTTGCACAAGAATGACAAACTTCAGATTTGTGAAGTGTCCAGATGGTCATGTATGTAAATCTTGGTGTCCAAATGCTCAGCACTGTTACCCATACTGGCAGAAGGGACGAGATATATTTTGTATGTTTGAAAGTGTGAGTAGTGGTAGCTACTGTCATTCTTCATCTAAATATGAGCAACATTTTGGTTTTGTTATTTGGGGTTTTTTTTGGTTTTTTTTTTTCTGTAGTTTTGATAATAGCTTTGAGTAGTGGAAATGAAGATGAGAGAAAGGGTCAATGTATGAGAATCTTGAAGAAAGCAACACCTTAATAAAGTATTTTTGAAATTTTTTATGACACTCATTTAGGAAGGAGAGAAAGCTAGGTCCCAATTTGGGCTGGAGGATTGGAATGAAATGTGAAGGAATATTTTTAATTTAACTTGTACAAAACACTGCAAAAAATTAGATTTTTTTTTTCTTAAAGCATTCCAGTATGTAAAATCTCTGCTTTTCAAACAGTAATAATGCTGCTACATTCTACTGCATGAAATTTTTTACATGGTTCTTTAATAAGATCCTTGATTTAAAAAAAAAAAATCAGATGTAAGGTAATAATTTGAGTTTAAACATAGTTCCTCTATAAGTATTATAGACAATAAAACCATTGAAGATTCAGAACATTACTGTCTTCTGAAAATTTAATGAACAGACATGTTAATTAAGTTAAAGTTATTAAAGTTCTTAATGGTGATGATGTATTGAAAGATGCTCTATATTTTACTCTTGAAGATTCCAGTCATCAAAATCTTCTACCTGATGGGGAAAAAAAAATCTTTTTGCTTATTGCACCATCAGGAGACCATAGAACTTGAACATCAAAGCTACTTTTTTTTTCTTCTATTTTTTCCAGAGAATAAGCTTTTTTTACCATCATGCTCAGCTGGATACTTATTTCATTATAAAATTTATAGAATACATAAGAGACCTGTTGAAACATCAGCAGTCCTTTTGCCAAATCCTGAAATCTCAGTAGAGGGTCTCAACAACCACATTTTATGGATATTATATTTATAACATGAGCACGGTAATCTGTATTGCTTCATTAGTGTCATGATTATGACATATCAATCAGATGGAAGAAAAAAGGAGTTAATTTAGGCATAAAGATAATAAAATTCATAATAAAATGTTTTCCTATAGGTCTGTGAAATTAATTCTCTTCATCTTTTCTATTAATTTTTCAGAAGTAAAATTGTTCCTGTCACCACTTGCCAAAACAACATGAAGTTTTGCACATAAGGTTAACTTTTCATAATTTAAATATGCAATATTTAACAACAACAACAACAGAGGATACCATCTGAATGCTGACTAAAAGTTAAAAATGTCTGTAGCCATTGTAGCTAATATGCCATCATTTGCAAAAAACATGATCATTTCCTGAGGTACATGCACCTAAAATGTCAAAAAACACCATTAAAATGAATATTCCAAATACCAAGAATGTCACTTGCTATAAAGTAGTCTAGGTGGTTTTTTGGTGGTTTTTTTTTTTGTTTTCCATTTCTCTAAGGAGAATAATTGAGATATTGAACCCTTTCCTAGTCTGATATCCACCTTCTTTATGATGCTCATTGGTGACAAGCATGTCATGGTGCTAATAACATAGCATGGTTTTAATAAGGTTGTGGGTTTGATCCCTGTATGCATCATTCACTTAAGAGGTGGACTTGTGGGTCACTTCCAACTCAAAATATTCTGTGATTCTGTGATATATTATTTGAGGAACTTCAATTTCTCTTCATTAGTAGTATTAGTATTAATATTAGTATTAGTATTATTGTTTGTTTGTTTGTTTTTCTCCTAGCTCTTCCTTTGTATGCTGAGTAAATTATTCAGGCATATTTAATGAAAAGTGTAAGGACTTTAGAATATTTTTTCTGGACTCCTGATCAGAAAAGACTGCCATAAATCTTCATCACCCAGAATTTTTTATACTGTAATTTATTCTATTTCTAACATGAAGAGGAAAATATAACAATTTTCTAGATAAATATTATAATGCCAGTGTTTGCTGGGCAGTCAACTATATGGCTTCTGAAAATTTCCTGTGTTCAGCAGTAACCTTGTGCTGTTACTGTGCATATTCACAATTTCTGTATGTGTGCCATGCATGCACAATCAAACTTTGAAGTTAACATGAATTCTACAGGATGAACAGAAAATAAACCTCCATGCATTTCTAGTGTGAAGAACTGAGAATAATCAGAGTTCATTGAAAAGATAATTAGTAGAAAGTGCTGATATGATTGCAAAGCATGGGCGCAGCTGTTTGTGCCTATAAGGAAACACAGCCATCTGTATGCACAAGGGCTTCATTGCAGTATGACAGCTTCTTTCCGAAACCACCACAGCTGAGCTGGAAGGAAACAGGGCAAAAAAACCCCCACTTTTCAATTAGGCTAGTAATTTATTTGTGCTGTAATACTGTAGATTATATTTTCCCCATCCTTATTTTCAGAATTAATTTGAAGTTCTGTTCCTTTTTTGAAGATGAAGAGGACTAGGCCTGGGGGCTTGCTAGTCTAGTCAAATTTCATGACTCCATCTGTTTAGAGTCTTAATGCTTAAGCACCACTTCAGTGTACAGGATTCATTTTAATAGATATAATTCCTTCTAGAATATATGGGAATAAGTTCTAACATAATTTCCTGAAAAAATCACTTGGTGGCTTTGGAAGAGAAGACACCTTTCAGACTACGGTTCAGGCTACCAATGCCTAAGAAAATGTTCAGAAATAAATAATTGATAATGTTTGCAGGGGTAAAATATTTATTGCTGTTGTGAATAAAAACTTATCTATATTTTCACCTGAAATCCTGTTAAAATCCTCCTATCAGAAGACTGTATAAACTGTGATTATTGATAGCTTATTGATAATAAGTAAACCATCAGTATTTCCAAAAGAAACAGAACAATAACTCGAACATTGTCTGTCCTTCCTCTTCGAGGAGCAATCTGACTCCTTTCACTATCACTATCAGCAAAACAACTTGAATTTATACTCAAGAATAGGTGGAACACTATTTTCAAATTATAAAGTCTTGTTTTGAAAGGTCCATAGGGGCTCCTACACCACCAGTGTGTCTGAGTGAAAACCTTCCTTTGCTTTAGGAGGGTGAGGGAAATTCATCTCCATACAAATCATTCATTTAAGCACAGAAGAAAATGTCATACCTTTGGTTTTATTTATTCAAGGTTTTACATTTCTTAATGAAATTCAGTCAGGTAAAAAAACTTCCTCACACCAACCCTTGCAGAATTGCAAAAGCTATAATAGATCCTATTTGCTAAGTCACTTCGGTTCCTACTCAGGTATTGTAAAGCCTTTGATAGTGAACTCAATCCCATTGATTCATTTTTTAAGTAGCAAGAGATGGAGGCACTTCATCCTATTCTTTTCCTATAGTCATAACTATATTAAGTCCTCAATTCTTCCAGGAGTTATCCAAGGGTGAGGAGTCTTTCTCTGATTATATGGTAGAGAATCAGGTCTTAGAATACAATGTATTGCTCTACTATATACAGCCTGTTCTACATTGATTGGCTGTAAAAAGAATACACAGGTTAAAAGAAATATAAATTGTGGGGAGAAAAATATTCAGAAAAAATAGTAAACAGAAGACACCAAACCTCTTATACCTACATTATTGAATTACCCTGTATTATTATTATTTTTATCATTATCATTACTAAAATATGAATGGGATAAAATAAAATAAAATCAAAATTATTATTTTATTGCCTACAAAAAGAATAAAAGTCTCTCAATATGAATATTTTTCTTTTATGAAGTTAATCAGACACTTTTGTACTGGAAAAGAGAAAGTTTTAAGGATGTATTTATTTTCCTAGTTTAACGATTCTTTTTAAACTAGCAACTAGCAATGACGTGACAAAACCTAGGTATTAAGAGAAAACTAGAACCCTTTCCAGACTCTCTCCAAAGTGCTCATTTACTCACTGAAAGGGGCTGATTCAAGCATAGTTCAATTCATCATACAGCCATCCTCATATTTTTAAGCAGATGCTAGCAAGGCTTTGCACGACATGTAATGTTCTCAATGCCAAAGAACAGTGGGCAATCTGTTCTTCGTCTTTTGAAAATGACTAGCTGATTATTCATCTCATTCTCTAACTATTAAGGATGAGTAAAGTAGTTTGGATCACCGAAAAATGAATCAACCTGGAATTTTCACAAAACTGGGGAGAAAGTTCAAGTGGTTTTGAAAACAAGCTAGTATTAGATAGTATTACCTACACAAACAAAATATAGCAGAAAAAAACCCATTTTTTTTGATAGAATGTCTGGCCTCAAAAATATACAGTCCTGCCAGTATTGTCATTATTCTGTTTTATAATTATTTTGCAAATTTTTTAAGAGTTGTTACAAGGCTTCACCTTTTGAGATTCGTCCATTAATATTGCGTATTGCATCTATGTATTACCTCAGTACTACCCAGGGAGCCCCACTTTCTATAATGGCAGCATCTTAGATTATCTGTTATATATTAGTATAGAATTATAGAATATAATTAATATTTTTAATACTAACTAATCTTAGATTTATTAGACTGGAAAACTCAAAGAGTCTTATTATTGAAGGACAATTAAGTCAGAAAATCTCTTCCGTTCATAACTTCATAGGCTAGAGTTCTGAGAAAAGAATCAACAGCATATAATAGTGCTATATTTCTCAGTTGATTTTCTAAAATCATAAAAACTTAAGAGAACTCATAGTTACATCACTTGCTAGTGTAATAATGCACAGGAGAGAGATTTTAGATCAAAAAAATCACACTTTAGTTTTTCCAGGAAAGTGATATTATTCTGTCAATAGTTGTTTCTAAATGTGATGGAGAGGTATAATTTTGGTGGCTTTTTGTTCCTTTCTTTTGACTGCAAGTTTTCAAATATTTAGTTTCACATGGAATAATGTATGTGAGTTTACAAATTGAATGTACATAGTTTTTGAAAGTTTATATATAACAGGCCAAAATTTAACAATTATGAATTAATGCATTCATAAATTAAATATATTCACACCATTGAAATTACAAGTATTGAGTAAACCTGGCACTGTGAACATACTCTTACCAGAAAAAAAATTGAAATAAAGTTTTCTTTAGGATGGAAAAGCATATACTGGTCTTGAAAAGAACTGAAATTCCTAGTTGGCTATGCTCGTTAGTTCTAAAATATTTTGACTGCACATTTGTCTTCTCTAGGAAGGTCAAGAGAGGTGAGCAAGATTTTTTTCATAGTTAAATTCAAATGTTACATATCCAAACTATGTATGAACGGCATGATAAGATATAAGTCTATATAAGCTGTAACACCTCCAAAAGAGGTATGGATCTTTGAATTAGAGTCAGTGGATTTATTCACTCATTTTAAATAATTGGAAGTTAGACAATATGGTGTAATAAAAAGATCCTGACACTTTCCAATCCTGACTTCGTAATAAATTAAATAAAGAATGGGTTTGTTCACATTTTCATACTTTCTGGGTACCCAACAGACTTGCCATAAATAATTACGACTTGTTCTCTTCATGGAGACCTTTATGCCTCTTCTGTCCAAGCACAACTCTTAGGACCCTTTCCGTTCTTTGCCACACCAGCACTCTTTCCAGAACTGAAGACCTTTTGTTTCATTTTTGCATTTTGGCAATGAAGATTTAACCATCCTTTTTAAGGTGGATCTGTGGTACAGGAGTTACAGCAAAATACTGTTTTGTAATTCTAATAACCTAAATTAAAGGTTGAGTACGTGCCTGCTGCAGAGGGAATTTGCTGCCTGTTACTCTCAAGCTACATGACTCCTCACTTCTTTGCTGCATCCAGCTCCTTCCTTTGGGGGCAGCAGCAGAATATTTAATCCTTGCCATAGGTACACAGCTCAGAGAAGGGCCTTTAACAAGGAATCTTTGCAGCTGCAGTGATTCCTATCCCACTCGCTTTATGAGGAATAAAATATTCCAGTTGGGTTTCTACTTAACAAAGACTGAGCAAAAAGGAAACAAAATTTCATCTGATTAGACTGTCATATTTAGCTAACTTTCTCTACAGAAGGAAGTACTGAACATCAGCTTCTGCTCCATCTACATGAATTAGTGTCACAGAATGGGTTCTTCTAAGTCTTGTACAAAATTGATTATGTTTGCTCATGCTGACTGAAGATCTGATTGCTTACTCTGTTATTTATAGTTCATATAGAAGGATTTTGGGGGAATTATACTACTTTTCTATTATTTAAAGGTTTTCCATAAGTACACTTAAGGTATTTGATAATAGCTGATTGAAAATAAAGTCTAAAATTAAAGACCTAACTGAAATGAGTAACAAAACTATTAATAAGTTTTTATTTTTCCCTTAAGGGTAGGCCCTTCGAATCTTATTCAAGACTTTTAGAAATTATAAGAAGGAATTTAAATCTATTCTTAGTGGAAAGAGAACTGGTGGCTCCTTCAAAGCATGATTTCTCCTGCTATAATATATAGGTCGAACTAGGCACATTGAATTCCTTCCAGGAGTGAAAATTCCATTTAGGAAGACAAATTAGATAGAGAGCCTGATAAACAATGAGACTGGATATCTAATGGATAAAATCAAAAGAGGCTCCTACTCCAAATGCAGAGCTGTAAAAGGGTGTATCTTCCACAGTTTCTAAAGGAAAATATTCTCATGAAGAATTTGAAAATGATTGCTGAATGCTTCACACAGCAAATAATTTTTAACTCTGGAAAAATTAAATGTTGACATCTTTCAGAACATGTTTTAAATGTTTATTCTTTTTTATAGCTTTAAGACTATATTTTAAATGGTAATTTATTTTGAACTAATTTCCTACTAAAAATTAGACAATTATTAGAATTAATGGTACAATATACAACAGCTACGTATCACAAAATTAGTTCTTTAATATTTATTAAAGAAAAATAAAACCTTTATGAATAATCACATGACGTAAAGCAGAAACCTGAATATGGTCTCATTAAAGCAATGAAGTTCTTGCCTGTAACGTCAGTTAGAACAGAACCCTACCCTAGAAATAAATTCCTCAGGTTTTCTTTGGACTGGGCTGAGCTGTGGATATAAAAGACATTTTGGTCACAGAGGCACTGCAAATGTCAGTGTTGGTGCAGCTATTTTGTACATACCTTGAGTAGAGGTCAGATTAGCTCCTGAGTTACTCAACTTGTTCTGTTTGCTTTTCCTACGGTTGCTTCCAATGTGGATTCAAACCTGCTTGCTTTATATGCTTAGGAATCGGAAATTTAATCATGTCAGTATAATTATACTTCACAGTGTCACAGGAAGCCCTGCCAGGTAACTTTGTGTGACGTGGCCACTCCAAAATATTCCATTTGCTGACTTAACATACACATTCTGAAAACTCGCTTCCAAAAATGTTTTTAATGTATATATTATTGCCTAATACATATTTATTTATGTCTCTAGGATATAAATAACTACTGAAGCATCCTTGCTGAAGAAACATGGAATACTGAAATATTCTCTTATTAACTTCCCATCAAAATGTATGTTTCAAAAGCAGATATTTTTGTTATCTTGAATAACAGACCTTAATCACATACTACTCATGGCTGTGATTAAAACATATTTTTTTCATTTTTTTATTGCTCGAAACTACTTTTCCTTGCTGTTGCTTTTTGTTATTGATAGTCTATTGAATATTTGATTTATCACACCTTTTTTAAAGTTACTGCAACATTTCTAGTTTAGCAAGAATTTTCATATGACTTCAAAAATTCTGTAATAATTAAGTGGATATAATGCAAATTCTTCTTTCACTTTGTCCTCCAGTTTTCTCATGTATGTCACCCTTTCTAATCATGTCTTCCTTAGTGGCTCATAAAGTTGTAATTCAAATGAAAATCCTTTTTTTTTTTTTTAAATTCAAGATTTTCTAAACTATTGTTTTCTTTCTTTTATTATTACAGAAATATTTTGAAGACTTCAATCAGTCAGCCCTACTACTTTTTAGTTTCTTCCAACTATTTTTACAAGAAGTGTTTCTAAGTTTGGATAAAACACAACTCTCTATGCCTTAACTTACATGATTACATGGACTAATCATGGACAGCATCTAAAAGTAATTTGTCTGGTTTTTTGATATACATTTAATTTGTCTCTAAGTTACCTCTTATGCTGATGAAAGTAGAGTTGATTATATTGTTTTGAATTTTTTATATCTGTAGAATACATTATTAGTAGTGATTAAAAAAAAAAGAAAAAGAATACATACGAAATAAGATGCTTGTTCATCTCTCTCTTGATTTATATTCTGAGTAGGCAAACCAGTACTAATGAAATTCTTTTAGGAGAGGCATCATTATTGCAGCTGTGGTAGAAAGGGTCTAAGGAAAGCATAAATTGAAATTCCACAGAAGAACAAAGATAGGCAGAAGTCTAGAAGTTTATCTGCAGTACAAAGGAGACCCAAAACCAAAAAAAAAAGAGAAAATAGAAAGAACTGCTTCCATCCTCCACAAGCCAGGTAAAGCTGGGATTTTACTGAAATTAATAAGGCATTTGAGATTTTGTCACTTTTACTATCGTGAGAATGTTTTTATTAAAAAAAAAAAAAANAAAAAAAAAAAAAAAAAAGTGTGTCTTTACCTTGCATCACAAATATAACCATTTGGCTTTGGCGAAGATAATTTAAATGATAACCCATATATTATTTATTCAATATTGGCCAAACAGGCCTAATACATTAAAAAAAAAAAAAAGTAAACCATATTATCTAACTTTTTTAATTAAAGCAGGTTATGTAACATTGAGAACTGATTTTTTTTTTTACTGTGGAAAAAAAAAAAGTTTATAATATGTGTACTATACTGGTCCTGAGAGTAGATATGTGGACTCAGCTGGGTTGACCCTGGCAGGATGTTGGGTGCCCATCAGAGGTGGCATTACTCTCCTCTGCAAATGGACAGGGAAGAGAAAATATATAACAAAAGACTCATAAATTGAAACAAGGACAGGGAGAGATCACTCACCAAGTATCATCATGGGCCAAACAAACTTGACTTTAAGAAATTAGCTCAATGTATTATTAATGAAAACAGAGTAGAGTAACAGGAAGTAAAAATAAATCTTAAAAACTCCTTTCCTCCAATCCTCCCTTCTTCCTGTGCTCATCTTTACTCCCAATTTTCTCTACCTTCTCCCCCCCAGAAGTGATGCACAGTTCATCACACATTGTCTCTGCCACTTCTTCCTCCTCCAGATGAGTACCCTTCACACTCTTCCCATGCTCCAGCATGGGATCTCTGTCATGAGAGACAGTCTTCCATGATCTTCTCCAATGTAATTCCTTTCAACAGGCTGCAGTTCTTCACAAATTGCTCCAGTGTAGGTCCCTTCCACAAGGTAATATCCTTCAGGAAGAGACTGTTCCAGCACTGGTTGCCCATGAGGTCAGATTTTCTGCCAGGAGCCTGCTCCAGAGTGGACTTCCCATGTGTCACAGTCTCCTTTGGGTACATTTTCCAGCTGCAGCATGGGCTCTAGGTGGATATTTGCTCTACTGTGTACCTCCATAGGCTGCAGGGGAATCTCTTCTCCGGCATCTGGAGCACTTTGTCCCCTTCCTTATCCACTAACCTTAATTTATACCGGGTTGTTGCTTTCACATATTCTCACATCTCTCTTATTACTGCTGCCCCACAAGTGGGCTTCTTCCCCCGCTCCTTTTCTCAAATATGTTTTGCATGAGGCACTACCACAATCACTGATGGTTTCAGCCTTGATCAGCAGCAGATCCACCTTGAAGCTGGATGGCATTGATTCTGCCAGTCATGGGGAAGGTTCCTAGCAGCTTCTCACAAAAGCCAACTGTACAGCTCCTCTACTACTAAAGCCTAGCCATGCAAATGCAATACACATACATTTTTTACAAATATCAGAAGATCTTGAATAAGCATAAAAGGAATAATTACTTATATTTGTCTAAAGCTGCATTAGGTGAACAGAACTGAAACAGCTCAAATGAAAATTTTTGTTGTCTGTTATGAAATAAAATGTATTAATGATCAAAATTTAAAGAAAATCAATATTTCATTGCAAGATTCTTAAATGGAATAGTTATAAAGAAGACTGAATAAACGACTAATTTCTGCAAGTAATTTGTTTGTTTACCTGTAATTTTAAAGAGGTGCTTTACTTAAAGGCTGTGTAAGTAGTAAGGAGAAGACTGCCTGTTAGCCTTTGCAACACTCCTCTAAATGAGTTCTTCCCCTCTTGAACAGGGAAGAGGACTGAGAGCAGAAATGAGTCTTTGATGGGGAAGAAACTTCTGAGGAAAAGATGACACTGGTAATGAGAAAGACTGTCAATAGAGAAACTGAGGAACAAGCACATAAAGGGAAAAGACACGAAATGAATATCAGACGTAGGGGGGAAAGAAACAATATTTCCCAATGAGTTAGAGGGAATTATTTAGACCTAACTGATAAATAGAAAGCTGCTTCAAACTTCTGGAGAGATAACAAGTAAAGAGGAATTCATTTCTCCTTTGAGGGGACAATGAAAAAGTGAAAACAATCTCCAAACAATTTATTTTAAATTTTTTATTTTCAAGTACATGTATTATTAATCTGTCTATTTCTGGATTAGGTTTTTTTGCGGACTAGTTTACAAAACTCAGAGAGGTTTGGCTGGTTTTTTTTTGTTTTGTTTTTTTTCTACCAAGTGCTTACCTTAACAAGAAGCTACTGGTAAAACCACTTCAAGGTCCCAGGCTAGTCAGATATTGTGGTGATGTGCAGAAAGAGGAAGCACTGGAATGCAAAGGGAAAAACGCGTTAGAGGACCCCTGGGCTGCGGTCCTCTGAAAAACAAAATACTGAAAAACAAAATCTTCAGTCAGATGCCAGAGTAGTATGGTAATGTCATGGGCCTGTTCTGTCAGCATCAAAATACTGGAAAACCAGCATTTGGTGGCTGCTGCTACCTAGAAAAAAGTGGCATACATGTGGGACAATGCCTCTAAGTTGGGACTATTTCTGTCTGATCTCTCCTGGTGGAGCTGGGCCAGAGCAAGGATCTTGTAAATTCTGCATGGTAGTTCCCATTACCTCAGTAACAGTGGTGATTCCCATCACCACCACACTTATACTGGTGGCCACTTTAGATCCACCTTAGTCCATCCCACACAGGGTGCTAAAATTCCTAGATGAGAAACCCTGAAAATGAGCATGCTCTCTCCTTGCTGAGCACGTCTGCGTATGGGAGTTTGCCTGCTATTTCTGTTAGTTAGAGATAACCAGTGTTTTTAAAGGTTAATTTGCTCAGATAAAAGTATATTTTGAAAATAATTAGGTTTTTAATTTTACTAAAAAACATGGGAAGAAGGGCCCTTTTGCGATGAGCATATGCCTTCTGATATGGCCTGATCAAATGCATTCAAGATTTCTGAATAAGAATGGATTTTGATGGTTTTAGTCACAGAAAAAAAATTCATTTATAGACCCTGTTTGATAGAATTACAGGATTCTCTTGCAGGATTCTACAAAATCTAAGATCCCAGGAGGTTGCCAAGTCTCTCCATTCAATTGTAACCCTGAGCTGAGTATTCAAAAAAGTATGTTAATTATATATAGGTGACCTTGGATTTTCTTCAAAGCTATGGCCTTGGAAATGAAATCTAAATATTGATTAAAGGTTCTGGTTTACCAAATAAATCAAACACTTGCTTAAATCCAATTAAATAAATATTGAGTTGTATTTTTTTCCCTGAATCAGAATAGTTAAAAATTAGGCTTAACTTTAATGTTTTTGTTGAATATTTACCTGAGAAAAATCCCCCTTTTGGTTTTGGTTTTTTTATTAGTTTGGGATTTAACAGATATGTAGTGAGGTAGGAATTAAAAATTTTAGAAAAATCTTTGGGAACTTTTTTTATCCCCTTATATGAAAAGCTAATCTAAAAATAACATTATTATCTTTCATTCTATTATGCCAAAGTGAAAACTGCTTCATTTGGCCAGTTATACAAGTTAGGGTTTTTTTCTAAAAAGCAGCCTATATATTACTATATAAATGTGTGTTCCCTATTTCAGGAAGCTGTGCAACAGCCCCAAGCCTCGTCATGATCTGAATGTCCTCAGAAGCCAACCAGCCAAGGAGCAAGTAGGGTTCGTTGGCCAAGGAGCATGCAGGGCTTGTGGAAGGAGCTTTAAACTATCTTGGAAGGGGGAGAGGGGCAGAACATGCTCACTAGTGATGAGCAATGGGGAGGTGTAACAAAACCTGAGGAAATGAGTATTAAAAAGACCCTGTAATCTGCTTCACAAGGTGCTGGTGACAATGTACCACACCTTAAATATTTCTGCACTAATGCACACAGCATGAGGAACAAACAACAGGAGCTCCGGGCTTTGACTCAGTCTCAGAAACTTGACATCATTGACATAAGTGAAACGTGGTGAGATGAGTCCTGTGTGAATGGAGTGGCCTTGTTGGATGGTTAAAGGCTCTTTGGGAGGGACAGGAAGGGCAGAAGAGGCAGAGGGGTGGCACCCTATGTCATAGAATTGTTGGAATGTATAGAATTCAGTTTATAAAGGCACAGCCTCTGTGCAAGAATCAAGGCGCAAACAAATGGTGCAGGTGTCATTGTGGGAGTCCACCATAGCCCTTCTGGGCAGGGTGATGACACTGATTAATTATTCTGTGAGGAATCAAAGGACACTTTCAAAGCAACTCCCCTTTTTCTTTTGGAGGATTTCAACTTCCCAGAAATTATGAGCATCAAACAGCTGGTATAAACCGGGCCAGAAGATTCCTGAAAAGACTGAGTGACAATTTTATGGAACAGGTCCTAAGGGAGCCGACTGGGAAAGATCCCCTTCTTGATCTACTGCTTGTTAATAGAGAGGATCTCATGAGCAAAGTGGACATTGGTATCCATCTTGATCATAGCAATCATAAAGAGATAGAGTTTAAAACCTCTTTTGACAGGAGGAAAAGTGCAAACAAAACCTCAGCTCTTGGGAGAGCAGACTTCAGTCTGCACAGGGAATTAGTAAGTAAGGTCCCCTAGGAAAATCTGTTTGCAGGTACTGGGGTCAATCTGTTCTGGTCACTTCTTGAACATCACTTCTGAAGGGCACAGGAGCAGGCAATTCTCAAATGTCAGAAGCCAAGCATGGGAGGCAGAAGGCCAGCTTGGCTGAACAGGGAACTTCTCTTGGAAATAAGACAAAAAGAAGGGTGCATGCCCAATGGAAGTAAGGACAGGTGACATGGGAAGAATACAGAGATGCTGCTCGGCACTGTAGGGAAAAAAAAATAGTGTGGCCAAAGTTCAATTGGAGTAGAAACTGTCCAGAACTGAGAGACAATAAAAAGAGTTTTTCCATATTTCTTAATAGCAAAAGACAGTATAAAGATAACATTGGCCCATTGTGGGATGATGCTGTGATCACCTCACAGAGACAAGGCAGAGGTGTTTAATGCATTCTTTGCCTCTGTCTTCAGAGGATTATTGACCAAGGGAGTGTCAGTGTCCTG
This sequence comes from Sterrhoptilus dennistouni, assembly GCA_013397095.1. NCBI lineage: Eukaryota > Metazoa > Chordata > Aves > Passeriformes > Zosteropidae > Sterrhoptilus > Sterrhoptilus dennistouni. The sequence continues at coordinate 1,103,919 of VWZU01007463.1, forward strand.
ATCTGGAGGAACATGACTGCAAGAGTGATCAGCTCCCAGTTGGCCCTGAAATTGTGCAGGATCTGTTACTCAAGCTGCATCCCTAAAAATCTATGGGGCCTGATGGGATTCATCCAAGAGTCCTCAAATGCCAGATGATGTCATGGCAAAAGCTTTCTCAATAATTTTTGAGTGGTCTTGAAATTCAGAGAGGTCCCAGCTGACTGGAGACTGGTGAATGTTGCCGTGATTTTCGAGAAGGATAAGAAGGACCATCCTGGATACTACAGGCCTGTGAGTCCCATTTCAGTGCCTGATAAAGCTATGGCAAAGATTATTCTGGGAGATGTTCAAAAATACCTGAAAGACAACACAGTCCTTGGTCACAGCCAGCAGAGCTTCATGAGAGGAACGCCCTGCTTATCAAACCTGATTTCCTTTTATGACAAGGTAACCCACTGAGCTGATCAAGAGAAGCCAGTTCATGTAATTTGTTGGGATTTCAGTAGAGCTTTTGATACTGTCTCTTACAGGATCCTTCTACACCAAATGTGCAGCATTCAGGTAGATAAACACATCATGTGATGGCTGAGCAACTGAGTGATGGGTTGGGCACAGAGGGTTACAGTGAATGGGGTGACATCAGACTGAGGATCTGTCACTTGTGGGGATCCACAGGGCTCCATCCTCAGTCCTGCACTCTTCAACAGCTTCATAAATTACTTGAGGACAGGATTGATAGGAATATTAAGCAAGGTCACAGATGATACAAAACTGGGAGGAGTTGTTGACTCCCTCAAAGGCAGGGAGGCCCTGCAGGGTGACCTCAACAGATTAGAGGGCTGGGCAGTCACCAACCATATGAAGCCCAAAAAGGAAATGCGCTGGATTCTGCACCTGGAACAGGGCAACCCTGGATGTACAGTTCTGTGATATATTAATCAAATACAGGGATACAGCTTTAAAATATTAAGATATCATCAAAGTTAAATGGAATTTATTGCTAGGTGGAAAGTTATTAAAATGTAATATGCTTCTTAAGAAGCAATTCTTCAGAGAAGTGGTGATTAGATATTGGAATGAGCTATCCAGGGAAGTGGCGGAGTCACCATCCCTGAAGGTATTTAAGGAAAAACTGGATGTGGCCCTTAGTGCCTTGGTCTTGTTAATGCGGTACCGTATGATCGAAGGTTGGATGTGATGATCTCAGAGGACTTGTCCAACTTAATCGAGTCTGCGATTCTTAAAAAAAACCCAAAAAACAAAATCCAACCCTTTGATTCATTAGTATGTGTTCTGATTTTCCTGTTATTTTCATTGTTCTCTTTTTAATCAAATGTCCAGTGTGATTGATTTGCTGAATGGTGCTTAGTTGGCAGAGATAAGCAATTACAAAGAAGTTATTTAGAAGTACATTTTGTATGAATGATGCAAACTAATGTCATCTTTCTAGCTTTCTTATTACTCATGTGCTAGCTAATTATCCATATGTCACAGTATTTTGAAAAAACATGTTCAAAACATTTTTGCTTCATTCTGTCCATTCTGGTTTTCCATAAGAGACTGTGGAATATTTTAGGACATGAAAATGTGAATGTTAAAAAAAATTATTGAAGAATCATGAAAAATAATTTCTATAATTATTTGTGTCTGTGAGGACACCTGACAGTACAGGTTGTACTAACTCACAGTTTTGCCTGCATGTGTCAGCATACATTTGATGAGGTCATAGAAATAATGCTGCCTTGGAATCATATTTGTAAAAGGGAAAAGGATGCCACAAAGCAGTGAAAAATGGAGAAAAAATATGAGAAGCCACAGTGAACAGCAATGCAAGAGAAAAAAAAAAGAGAGAGGTACTCTGATACAGAAGCAGATACTCCCTTGAGGCTCATGGAAGACATCACAGCTGAGCAGATATGTTCCTGCATCCTGTGAAACATTTTGCACTGGAAAGAGTTTTTCCCTGCAGCACACAGAAAGGACCACCATACATCCACTGTTTATTTAGGTTCTTCCTTAGGAAGGGACTAGTGGAGGCTGGGGAGGAAGTCTCTTATAGGACAGTACAGAAAAGGACAATCCTGTTGCTCTTACTGGGGGCAATAGTGGTTGGTGTAGACAAGCAGGACCTTGATGGCAGTGTTGTAGTAAAGGTAGCGATGGAGTTCACACAAATAATGAACCTAGTATGAGTAACATTTTGTTTACCCACCCCTAAGTCAGCTGCTAGTGCCAATCTTTGTACATGGATGTCAGCATGACTCAAAAGTATACTAAATGACTTTGCTGACAATACTGAGTTGGGAGGAGCTATTGACTTGCTTGAAGACAGAGAAGACCTGAAGAGACACCTGTAAAAATTGGAGGATTGGGCCATCACATATGAAGTACAACAAGAGAAATTCCCAGATTCTGCACCTGGGACAGCAACTATGGTTATGTGTGCAAACGGGGAAATGAGATGCTGGATAGCAGTGCCTGCCATGGAAAGGGACCTGAGGTCAGTGTTCTCAGGCACAAGATGTGGCTCTTGGGGCTGCCCTGTCAGAGGCCAGGAGTTGGACTTTGATGATCCTAGTAGGTCCCTTCCAAGTCTGGATATTCTATGATGTTCTATAATTAGCCTTCGGGTTAACATGGGCACAATAAAATCATTAGAGCTGGATTTTTTTTGAAAAAGCACTGAAGACTATATACATTGCTTACAGTTGGCCACTGGGCAAAAACCCTGCCAGCTCAGTATGGGATGCCAAATCTAACTATATTCTACTATGTGGCATTTCACAGGGCCATGGGGTGGAGCCCTGACGACACTACATAAGTCCCATAGGACAAGTCCCATAGGAAACCTGTGAGCACAAGCACTCTGAGGAAGTGAGGATGTTTACATTGCAGTATATATCAAGCCACTAAGTGCCTCTGGTGTATCAAACGTTCTGACAAAGATAGTAATGAGTGTCCCAATGCATGAAAAACAACTAATTTAGTTGTCCATTATACTGCACATTTAGTTGGCAGAGGGGTAAGGGTAAAGCATCTCCACCCTGGAACTGCAAAAAAGAGATTGGATGAGAAGATGTAGCTGAGATGCCCCTGCTGTGGCTATACCCACCAGCTCAAGAAATGGTTTGTGCAAAGCTGCTTAAGTAACACCCCCAGCTATTTACGATTGTCTGTCTTAAACTGCCATTAGAAAGTTCACTGTTGCCGTCTCACAACTACCCAGGCTTCTGACAAACATTTTTTGAGTGACTATTTTTCCACAGGATGTCTTTGAGTGATCCTTTAACACTTTTGGATAAAGTACACCCACCTTCTGGTACCCTTGAAGGAGAGGCCTCCCATGAGAGTATGAATTTATGCGTGCTTTGGATCCTCATCCTTGTTCAGGTGGTTAACTACATCCCTGACTGCTACACCAAACCTGTAACCTGTAAAATGTCAAAGGAGTGCATTGTGGATACCTTCCTTGTTTATTAGCTTTTCTCCTTGGTTTTGGTTGCTAATAAAATTTTGTCTGACTTCATTATCTGTGTGAAGTTGTTTTTGCACACTTCTCTGATATGTTAATGCTAAGATTAAAAAAAATAAAAAAATGTTACAAGAGAATTTTTGCCCCAAATAATTTACTTTTGTTTTTTCCAAACACAAAAGTTACATGCATGTTCAAGCTTTTGAAATTCTACAAAACTCTTTTGTTTTTCTTTTCATGATAATTTAGCCTCCATCTGAACACTTTTTCTTGTTTCTACTTTATTAAATAAGACAAAGATGCTATAAAGATCTGCTGTCAATAACCAGTCCTGTTAAAAAAAGTATCTGCAACCTTCAAAGACTAAGTAGGTTGTGGAACTTGGCTCATGGGAGAGCAAGTTAATAAGCAGAAATGCAAGCTTGCCAGGCTGTCGAATCCAAAACCCTTAATACTTTTTGCATGCTTCTTTTCTTCTACCCTCCTTTTTACCCAAATAAAAAAACAGCTGTTCAATTTGATTAGTATATCTTTCTTTTTCTCTTAATCTGTCCTCACACAGAACTTCCCAAATACAATATAGAGTGAATATTATAATATTCCACATAGGATACTTAAAATATGTTTGCTTTTTTTTAAATCATTGTAGAGAATTTTACTAGAATACTGTCACATTTTAGCTACTATGTTCTATTACAGACAAAAAAACCTCCAAACCCCTTATATATACAGACAAATATTTAACTTCCAAGTCAAAATACAACAGTTATCATTACTTACTTGCAAAAGATATTAATGAATATTTTATAAACTATTACAGAAAACCTTCATTAATGACACCTTTGTGAGTGTTAAACAAAAGATGTGACAAAGACCAACCACTCATCTCTGGTGTTATGCGCTCCTGCCCATATCTCTGGGGCTCTCTGGCTGACTGCAGTAGTTTTCCTCAATATGGGGTCAAGGGTGTTGAATTGGAGGTCAGTGCCTTTGGCCCTTGGCTCCTCTCAGTATATGTTTCTTCACACAAATTTTCTGCCCACCAGCTGCCTTTTTTTTTCCTTTTCTCCAGGCAACAGCAGCCCAATCATTACAAAAATATCTTACCACCATTTTAGAAACTGAGAATAGTTTGGTGTGTGAAACTTAGTGTTTTGCTCATGGTTGGTTTTTTGTAAATTTTAATTTAAACCCATTTTCAGGTCCTACTTGTGAAGATTTAATCTGCTAGTTACTTCAAAGAGAATGAATTTCTACATATCCTGAAATACTTCCACTGTGATCACTGAAGCTGCTGTTAGATTATCCACATAGTCCATTAGTTTTGTGTATTTTCGCCACATTTTTTAATATTCTAACCACATTTCTTATTGTTGTGAAGCATTTATAATTTGGGGGGAGGTAGTTTTTCTGGATTTACATCTTTTTGGCTTTATTTTTTTGGTTTGTTTGTGGTTTTGTTGTTTGTTTGTTTGATTGATTTGTGGGTTTTGTTTTCTTTTGTTTTTGTTTTGTGGTGCTTTTGGTGATTTTTGGTTGGTTGGTTGGTTGGTTGGTTGGTTGGTTTGTCTTGGTTTGGGTTTTTTTGTGGACTACATAATCTCCAAAGGTTTCTTCCAATGTAACTTACTATTTTTTGCTCCCTGACTCAGAAAAATCCTTTACATACTTCCTCTCTCTGGTTTTGTAGGCCTGATGATTATCTGAAACTTCTAATTCCATTCTTCTTTATTCCTACCTATTTCTGTCACATTTCTGCAATGAGAACCTGATAGGTATGACCCTTAGGGGAAGGCCATTTCAGCTCCTAAAATATATATATATATATNTCTTAGGAAAAAGACTTTGCTAATACACATCTTTTCATTCTTCCCTTCCCTTTCCACATTTTTTGTGAATTCTTCTTCCCATTAGGGAGTTAAATAAGATGGCAAGTCATTTTAATTTTAGAGGCTTGAAGGAGAAATCTAGTGCAATCTGCCAACTTTTCACCCTTGAAGAATTCAGATACTAAATGTGCGGCTTTGAGTTGAACAATGGTTACAAACGACAACAGCATGCTGTTGTTTCTATGTCACACCAGTGGATTACTAAGTAGGATTTTGAGGATAAGGATGTCTCTGCTAGGAATGCCAAGGGAATTGATAGGTCCAAGTTAATAATTACATGTCCTAGCACTAAATAATCTGTTGCTTAGCTGTATGGAAAAGAAGCAGAAGAGATAATTATTTAGGAAGGCTAAGTAAAAAAGCAGGAATCTTTTTCAAACGTGTTAGAACTGAAATAAAAAGATTAATCTGCAAGTATATATTTGTCATGTAGCGTCTTGTGATACTAAAGATACAACTGGTGACTTTCAGAATTCTAAATTCTATCTTATATCCCCCTAGAAACATTTTTGATCACCATTTGTAACAAGAACAAACAAACAAACAAAAGGCATAATATCTTCAACCTCTTCATTTTCTATTTTCTTCATTATAAAATTCCTAATTTCACAATTTTCAGTTGTGAAGTGTTCATTCTAATTATCGATTTACTGAATTGTTCTAATAAAAATAGGCAAATTTTCATCATATATAAATTTCCAAAGGATGGTGAAATAAGTACCATACCGCTTTATATTACAGTGCCATAAACCTATCTAATGAAATGCTTTGAAAATTGTAATATCTAGTTGTGTATTAATCAATCTGTGAAGGAAAATCACTCAGTTTGTGCTTAATTTTGATAGTGCTCTTCTTACTAACTATAATAGGCTAAAAGGCTTTCTTTGTGAATTTTTGTGTTGGAAAGGAGGGGTTAAGGAAAATTTACAGTCTTCTATACACAGAGAGAGGAAGTAATTTTCTGCCATGATTACCCTGGCAGGAGACAAATAAGAAAAAAAAAAAGCATAAACTGGATGCTTTCCAATTTCACTGTTCTCAAATCTGGCTAGATGATTTAAACATGGTGGGATTTTAGAATTTTGCTCTTCAGGTTTTCCTTTTCCTCATTCAATCTTGTTAAATATAGGGATATAATCTCTTTGGCTGTTCCTTAGCAGCAGTTGTCTGTACTACCCATTCTGATGTCAAAATGTTTTTCATTTTACAAACATACAGTGACAAATGGCTTAGTTTATTCTCCCTGCCAGCATTTAAGCAGGTAACTTGCAAACAGTCAGCTCAGCAGATGGTAAGGCAGGTAAACATATCTGTTAATCTATGGAAAATGCAATCAGAATAGATGGTAACAGGATGACTGCTAAGACAAATGTGAAGTACTGATGTCTCCATACAAGTGTTAGTCTGCTCTAATTTCATTTACTTTTAACTTAATTCCCTATGAAGTAGACTTTAAAATCTACATTACCTGAAGAATGAATTTATGTTAAGAATTAGGATGTATAAACATTGGTCATTTCAGTGAGAATTAGGAAAAGCTTTGCAAAAGGCAAACCCAAACAGAAAATTTAAGCTTTAGTTGAATATTGTTCAGGAGAGATGTAATATTTTGTTTGCAAATAAAACCAGCCAACGTTTGCTTGCCTTTGGACTTTATTTTCTCTACTTGTAGTTTAGAAATTAAAAATTATAGTCTTCTTCATCATCATCATCCTCCATTTTAACTCATGTGCAAAGAGTGCCACATTTCTGTTGAGTACAATGTATCTTTCATCTGCTCTCTTCTTCAGTAACAGAGGTAAAAAATATTTTGATTTTCCATGGAGAAAAGAACCAAACACCTCCTACTTTAAATTTTTCTTAGGAGCTTGTACTGAATAACTAAGGTCTGATCACCCGTTTATTGATAGCAAACAGTAATTATATACTTCTGTATGAAATTTTCATACAAATTCATTTTGAACTGTGTCTGCCATCATCCATTCAAACACATAAAATAATACGGATGTAAAATTCAGGTGTATTTGAGAAGAAAATTGGAGGAATGCATGATGCTCTTTTCCTTTGTAAATGCTTATCAGTGTCAATTGTTGTTAAATTAGCATAGATACAATAATACAAAAGTTATGTGGGTTCATCAAGTCTTTTCTGTATTATTCCATCTAAATCACCTCCTGTTTTTAAGCAATAGCTGGTGTCACTTACGAACATTATCACTAGTCTGCACACTGCTTCATTTCCCTTTTCGCAAGACTTAAAACATTTCTAAATGCCTCATTATGAATCAGCAAAAGGTCAATTGCAAATGAAAAGTCTTTGAAAATAATGAGGGAGACATGACTGAACTGTGTTTTATCTATACTCCTTCAAGACAGGTAAGCACAGTGAAAAACACGGGAACATTTTTGTAGCACTCAGTTTCTTGCAAATATGACATTTTAGCTGAATAAAGAAAATCTCATTGTAGAATAGCTGCACTTTCTCTTGAGAATTTGTTAACAATACAGTTTCTGTTTTATTTAGTTTGTATAAGGGATTATACAGTTTACTTCATGGTAATACACTGTGCAATATGATAAAATGAGATTCAACTTACAAATGATCAAAATAAGCCATTATAAATAATAAATTGAAGCAACTGTGTGACAATTCTTTATGTAGAGTTGCCCAAACATAAGGTTTATTTTCCTCACAGATTTCTTAAAGTCAGGGTTGAAATGGCTTGGGGTTTTGTTTGTTTGATTACCAAAGATTTCTTTAGTCAGGTAAGGAAAAGCATAGAAAACCTTCTTTTAGACAAATTTACCCTAACATACATACAACAAGAAAACAATAATTAGGAACATAGTAGCTAAAGTACATAAAAATACTCAATTTGATGTATTACATTACTAGCTATTACATTACTAGGGATTTTAATTTTAATTAGAAAAGTAATACTACTGAAATTAATATCTTACAATATGAATTTCTCAAGCGAGTAAGGAAGAATTGCATGTTTGAACCTTGTATTAATGGAGAAAAAAATATTTGAACAATATGACATGGGAAGAACATTGGATTTATGATACTAAAATGTTTGATTTCCAGTGAAACTTTCTCACAGTATTTCGTAGCTGTGAAATTTATTATAAGTAAAAAGATCTCACCTATATTCCCTCTAGACACCTGACTCTCAATGCACCCCATTTTCACAAAAAAAGGGCAAAATCATGGTTTTATTTTTGAGAAAAAGATTAAGGGTTAAGCTTTCTTCTTTCAGGGGTAATATTTTCACTGCTGATTAAATTTTAAGATCTTTCTGTGCTAGAAGAGTCAGGCACATTTTAAATTGTATTAAAAGTACAATGACCATTTTTCTTTCCTGTATTTCTTTGCTTTACCCTGAATTTTAAGCTGTGGGTTTTTAAAATTAATTGGAGGTCACTAGTGACTGAAATTTATTGTTAATTGAGGTCCTGTGAGGATGAATTTAATTGACACAGGACACTTCCCAAGGGGTAGTTATGCTTATCCCTTAAACAATCATTATATTTTGTGCTAGTTTTCAGTCTCACTGGCAGTGTCACCAGAGGTCATGAATTGAAATGGTGTGAGTAGAATCTAAGTTACGCTTGTGGTTATTTATACATAAAAACTGTCAGATTTTTATTTCACTATAGATTCATTCTTAGGTCTGCATTTGGGGCTCCATTTGTATTCTGTGTGGTCCACATGACCTCCCCATGTAGTTCCTGCTGGATAGAAAGTCCTACATTTTAGAATTGCTATGAGATAAAGAGATAGGAAAGAATGTTGAGAGTGTATATCCATATTTTGAAAAAGAACAGCTGTTGCTAAATGACATCCTCTCCTCTTTAAAATAGTTTTTTACCAGAGACACATGGATACTTTCAAATCCTTTGGAGCTTTCAAAAAGAGCTTGTGCAAAGTTCATATGCCAGACCCATTGTTCGTGTTAGATTGCAAAACATGATCACAAAAATCCACACCTTGTACACGGTTAATCTCTAAAAATATTGTGCTGAACACTTTTCTGTGCCAGAACATTGGTTTGTTCCTCCCACTGTAGAGTGGTGTTCACATTCTGGCATCCTTCTCTGGTTTTGAGGAGGCACTAGGGCCTCTTGAAATAAAGAATGGCAGAGATGGAGATGGAAAGGCAAGGCTTGCAGTTTGCATCTTAGATAGAGAATGATCCTAGGAAAAGTATCTTTGTCAGATCCTAGTTATGTACAGGCAAATATCTCCAGGGGTCTGGAAATAACAGTCACTTTTTACTGCCCATTTCCATATTGAGAAGTTCAACCAAAAGTTCACCCATTTTACGGAAAGATGGTACTGAAAATGCTCTTTTTTATTACTTTTACTCAAATCAGGTAAAAGGATCTTCTTGCAATACCTTTGTCCCTGAGACCATAGTGACAAACCATGTTATAATCTAATCAACACCAAAAAAAAAAAAAAATTAAAAAAAAAAAAAAAGGCATCAAAGAAAGGAAATGACAATATCGTGCATGCATGTTCATGTATGCCCCCAGTATGATTACTGAAGAAACAGCTACAAAAGCTTTATGATAGAGTAGTAGTCCATGGAATACTTTTGTTAAATTTTCTAGAGCTCAGTCCATCTCTGAATGCAAAGCAGTTCTGCAAAAGAGGATGAAGTCAGAGCAACAGTTTGTCCTTTAATTGCCTCAATTTTTCCACCTATATATTTGTGAAACAATAGTTGCTTTAAAGGCTTTGAGGTATACTTCCAGCATGCAGGACAAAAAGCATGATTCTTACAGATATTTGTATCACATTAATGTCACTAAAGAGGCCATGCCCTTTTTTGGAGATGTAAATGAGCAACAGTAAAATATTTAAACAGAAGATTGTTTAAAAGTAAAACCCCTTTTTCTAAGTTAGAAGAAACAATATGACATTTCAAAGTAGCAATAGTACATCATGCCACCTCAACTTGTATTACTAAACTTTGAAACACTTGGACATTTTAAAACATCAAGTCTGGATGTAGCAGCACAAAGTCCTGATTTCACAGGGTTAGATTGGGAACACGGGAGTCCTCTGTCCTGTTGGCTCATCAGCTTTGCTGTTGCAAGTATAAAATGAGAGAGGCAAACTGCAAATTGTGTAAATAATAAAACCCCACAGTTGAATGTGATCTGCGATTATTAATGAATACTTGCTGGAATGCACATGAATACTACACTTTGTAGCAGTCCTTTGAGTTTCTAACTAAAGTATCAACTTAATTTTGAAGATAATTTCCCAGAGTTCCCAATGTCATTACCCATAATATAGACACTAATTTAGAAATATTGTTATACAAGAAATAAAAATGAAAATTTGTAAATATCAGTACTTTAAATTAAATTTTAAGGGTTTATTACCAAGACATAGAATACTGAAAGTTAATGGAAATGAGTGAACATGCTAAGCTTAAATTGAAATATTAGATTAAAAAATTTGGATAATAATTTTCCATTGGGAAGTTGCAGAACAGGAAGGAAGAACTAACCAGACTTTTATGCTTGTATATGTGTTCCTAATAAAAATCTTCATCTGAAACTTTTGTAATATAGTTACATTATGACAATAACATTTTGGTTAAGAGGTTTTCATGCTTCCTCATCTCTCCAAAAATTAAAAGAAAATAACATTTAGAGAAATTTTGAATCTCATTCTTTTTTAAAACTTTTTATTTTCCTTTTTCATCCTGTTGTTTGAAGTGTGATTTTGAGAAACAGACTCTCCAAAGGTCAAGAGATGAATCAGTGTTTGATGATATTTAGAAGAACTGAAAGTCTTTACAGATTTCATGTGAAGTAACTGCAAATTGAAGACTGTCAATGAACAATGAAATGTTCCTTTACCTATTGAAGGCAAAGCCCTAAGTCCTCCTGAACTTAGAATTAAAGATTAGAATGAAAAAGATGTATCTAAAGCACTGATGACAGCTAGAAAAGTTATGTTGGTCTGCGAGTTATGCATAAGGGAGATAGAAATAGAACCAATGAGAAAGAAAAAAGACAAATGTAGTACCAAGTATCTTATACATGATTTGCAAAGAGTATTATAGGATTTGGTATCTATATTCATAAATATTGCAGCTTAAAGGGCTTTCAGAATTATATTGGAACAGCAAGATTTTTGAGAAATGTAAGTGGATATTAATTTGTCATGCATTCTCTTCAGTAGTTTCCTTTCTTACTGAAAGTTTACTTAATCTTATCTTAAAGAGAATTTTTTGGTTGAGAATTTTTTTTTAAGAAAATATTTATCAGTCATTTGGGAGTAGGAAATAGAGAATATATGGTCTTTAACATGCATTTACATTGCTAGTTTAAGCAGAAGAACCCTGAATTTGAATACTAATTGTTGAAGTAAGAAAATATTACTCTTGCAGAGGAGTCTATGAAATAACAGAGATGAATGGATTTGACTGGACAAAATGTCATTAGCAAGGAAATCATAGAATAATTTGGATAGGAAGGGACCTTCAAAGATCATCAGTTGTGTCTTGGAGTACTGTCATATATGCAAAAAAATTTCCATTACTATATTCGGTGTTATCACATGAACAGCAGTAGGTCAAGAAATCCATCTGCAAACTGTTTCAGAACCTTTTCTCTGAAAGCAGGACACTACTGAACTTACTGCTAGAGTTTAATACTGACCAGTTTATGACCATCTGTTTGAGTAAGTTTATCTCTGTTTATCCTCTCACTAGCTAAACTACAAGTCTATTTGTTTATCTTCACATTCTGTTTTTCTTATGGGAACGGAGCTCTACCGCAGTGTTCATCTTAATAATTTGCAGTAATACTAGTTAGATTTAAGTGTCCTTAATCCTGACCTGATGAAAATGCAGTGGATAATTCCAGAAGAGGTTTACAGAACAGATGACCGTGTTGTTGCAACAGTCAAAGTCTGGTATTGTGATAAACTTTGAAGGACATACCTAATATACATTTTTCTCTCTTTGGGCTCACCAGTGAAAATATACGTCCCATTATATTGCCTTTTGATACTGATTTCCAGATATTCTGGTCAAATTCTCTGTTAATATTACAACCATGCTATTTTTTGGCAAAGACTGACACAAATTGGGACAAATATAAAATGCTACATGATAAATTATCTGTGTGGTAAGTTACAGATAATTTCTCAGGTATGACTGTCTGGAAACTTTGGACAAATATCTGTATTTTACTGGCAGTTATAGCAAGAAAGATGATCAAATTGTGGCTTCTTTTGGTGGGAGAAGAAAATTACCTATTCTGTTGTTAATTGGTTATTGATGAGAATCTTCTCTGTTCTCAAGGCATCATTGCAAGAAAAAGTAGAATATTTTCTTTTTCTTTTTTTTCCCCCAAGCAGATACTGCATCACTTATATGGATGAAAGATTGAAGATCTCTTTGGAAAGCAGTTGATCAGAAGAATTCTCTGAGCATTTAGCAATATCTTTTCAATTGCAAATGCTTGAGGAAAATAAAACTCTAAATGATATTGTTTCATATCCTTTGATTTGAAAGAAAAATACAAGCCAATGGCTATAGTATCATTTCTGAGAAGTCATCAGCCTTAAGGAAAGAGTTGTCTTGGTGGCGTTTTTTTTTACAGTAAAAAGCTTCATGTCCTTCAGGAGCTGCTCTTCGTGTTTTTATATTCATAACCAGCATAACATTTCTCCAACCATTATTACAAAATCACATTATCATAAAAATGACGCAGCTCTTCCCAAATGGAGGAAATGTACAGCTCTTGTATCAGTAGTGTGTCAGTTCTTTCATCTAATAAGTTGAAAATAAAGGAAATAAAATGGACTTTTTCTCCTCCAGAATCCTTGCTGGGGTGCTGTGTAAAATGAAGAAGCCCATATCAAATCTAGGACTGCTTCTAATCTTAAAATTTTTTAAAAAGTTAAATCAGTTTTTCATATTGAAATAAGTTTATATGCAGAGCAGTTTTGACTTCAGTCTCATCCCCAGTAATACATGAACAAATATGGATCTGCGTTATTTCTCTTATGTTGCAAGTTCATCAGCATCATTGTCCATCTGTTACTTTGATGGTAGATAAATACTGTCATAAATATATTGATAGAAATGAATTGTTTGGAATATAAAAATTCTTCATAAGTACATGCAAGTCATGTGCTAGCACAATTTTCCTGTCTATTCATAAATTAACTCTTAATTAATTAATTCCACATTTTTAAGTATAGATAAAAAGCAGCAATTGAAATCAATTCCTTGGTAGAATAATTCTCTCTCCACTATTGAGGAAGTCTCTGCAGCTGACTTAGGTCCTAAGTTCTCAATATCTGAAATCGATATATTTTATTTTACATTCCCTTACATATATAGAAATTTTCCCTTACATTTAAATTTCTTTAGCCTGAATGACTTTAATGTTGCTAGAATTTCTTTTTTTTTTGACTCATCAAGCTCCTAACTACTAGTAGATAAAGACATAGGTGGACTTTGTCCTAAAATTTACTTATTTCAATATATATGTCTCAATGTTTCTAGAAATACCTTTTTCAACCTTCATTTTTATTACATTCTATTAGTTCTTCGGTTATTCAGAAATCATGTATTTTTTTTTTATTTTTTTTTTAATACACAAGTTTTACTTTAAGACATGACCTTTTCCAAAGAAATTCACATTTTTCATGTTAGATGAAGGACATGACTGACTGGACTCCAAAGGTTTCACTATTATTACACCAGATTAAATGTCAACGCTCTCCTGGTAAGTGTATATATTGCATTAGACTTGTTAAAAGAACTTAAAAGGAATGTTGCTTATCTGCCACCTAACAGCTCCAAAATCTTTCCCTTTGGAAGGTACCGACTCCCATGGATATGAAACAGATTCTGAATTATTCAAAAACTTCAAAATGTATTGGGGATACACATTCTGTTAATGTTTAAATTAAGATCTGAAGTGTTCTTTTTGTAAGGTCTGCAGCAACAAAACAAAAGGAGCATTACCCAAGATTGACACAAGATTAGAAGGTGAGTTATATGTGTAGAAATATTGCACAGATATTATTTAATGGATATGATATTTGGGGGAGAAATAGAAATTCATGCCTCAGAAGGAATGGCAGAGAAAAGCTGATAACCAAAAGCTATTCAAGGGTATGACTGTTTCTAGCAGTTTGGGGTTAGGGTTTTTCTGGTCACAGTTCCAAAACACTTTTTATCTGATTTGTCCAGTGATCAGGATTAAAACAAATTTTGTCTAAAAACAAACAAAACTGCATAAGATTAAAATTTCTTAGAGGAGGTTTCTTCTTATAATTGATGCAGTCTGCTGGACTCCAAATGTTACCTAATAGCACATATCCAAAAGAGAAATATTCTCATGCTTTTAACAGATCACCATGACTGACCACCTTGGATTTCCTGTCTAGATTATTTTATAGACATGAAGTGTGCAATATAATATTCCATGTCAAGGGAAGTGACATGTAACTGATGTTACTGACTTCAAATGGATAGTTATGCTCCCTATGGCAGCTTTAATTAAGCACAGTAGAAAAATAATAAAAGAAAATAAAGTAAAGAAAGAAAATAAATTTCTTATTACAAGGTTACCAACTCACATAATCTAAATAATGGATCAGATTAGTGCCAGAAACCAAGGGCATGAGACAAAACTTCGCATCATTTGAAATTATTTTGAATATTGTAAGTTGGAACATCATGTTTCTTTAGGAAGAATTGATAGAACTGATTGTTTTCTTTAGGCTTTTTTCTTTTCCTAAGACAGCAACCTTTATAATATGATCAGTTTTAAAAATTATGGAAAATTTACAGTCTTGTGACACTATAAATATCCTTGACTCACATCCTTGTTAAACACAGTTTTAAACACAGGAATATCATAAACTTCAAAATAAACACACAGTTTATTTCCAGATGTTCCTCATTTCACCTGGATTAAGATTTTTGAAGATGGATTGTTTCCCCCTTTTCATACCTATTCTTCAGTACTTATTTAAATATTGGTCTGGAAAGAAGGGAACAGCAAGCTGCAGAAGACGTAACTACAGTCTTTACAGCTTTTTAATATAGTTGTATAAATTTTTGACTAAACTATCATACAAATTGGAATAAGTGTTGACTAATAAAAAAACCACAAAAAGAACCCCCCAAAAAAAGCTGAATAACAACAACAACCAACAAAAAAAAACCAAAACCCCAAAAATACTTGAGAAAGATGAATTTATTGAAAAGTATTTATTTTGTTCAGAAGAGGAACACAATTAGAACGACACTGTGCTTGAGTAATTACGATGAAAAGTTGTTCTGAGGACATTTTCTAGAAGAGGATCAGTGGAGAGAAGAGAGACTGTAAGGAAACACAATTTGTGATTGTTCTGTAAGAGAAGGCTTCTACTAAAAGATCAGGGAATACAGTGTACGCTTGCCCCAGATGTGTACTATATTCATTAGAAGTTCTGGAAAACCTAAATTAATTATTCAACCCAGGAAAGTCTAGCAGCTTCTAATACAACTAGGAATTGATGAAGACACAGGAGAAGGTTGTGTTTACTATTCAAGAAGGTGTGTAGTCAAACATGAAAAAAATAGAGCAAAAGCATGAATTAAAATTCAGCATAATTCAACAATTATCTTTGGAAGTTTTAGTTCAAGAGTTTGCTTCAAGTTCTCACTTACAGTGGAGTCCACAAGGCCATTCAGAAATATTCCATAGAACACAAACAATCCATCTAGGAAGATGGAGAGAATATTCTCATTTTGCCCTTAATTTAACCTAGGATCTTAATTTCTCCTTTTTCTGCTGTCTAAAGCCTTCTGTAAGAAAGTATTTCTGTCAAGTAATTATTTTCCACTTAAAATACCTCTGAAATATCTTTCTCCTCTTCCCCATCGTGATGTGCTTATGTCTCAAAAATTAATAAGAATTTAGCAAGGAGAAAAATAGTCAAGGAATTTATTGACAATTTGTAGCCAAGCTGCAAAGAAATTTTTCTCTGTAGTTTAAGAGTGTTTCATAATCCATTTAACAATTCATTATATGGGTGAAAATTAAAGAGAACACAACATGGACAGAAGTTTGATTGAGAAAAAAAAATATGTTAGTTGTATAGCAACTAATTTGTGAAATTGGATATTAGCATGGCAATCTCAAACGCTTATCAATGCAATAATAAATTTGCATTTCTATATGGAAAGACATATAGCATATTTTTAGTCTTATATTTGTTATATTCTTATCTTCTACCTCATTCACTAGACAATGAAAGAAAAAGTTTTAAAAACAAGGAAGTTTTCAAGCTGTTTTTGAGGGAAATGCGAGGTACTCAACACTTACCACACAGGGCTCTTCACCCAGGAAAAAATGTTGCCTGCAGCGCTACAGATGCTTTTAGAATAAACACTCAATGACAGGCAAGAATAGAAACATTTGCCAAAGGTCCCAGCTGTTTTCTCAGTTCCAGTAAATTGTATGATTTTCTTCTGAATCTACACATTTGTTATTCCAAAATATTATTCTGCTATTAAGAAATGCAAAGCAATTCTGGTGCTGCCATCCCATTCCCAGCAGGTGAGGCGCATGCCATCCAATCTGTTAATCTATATAGGCAGAAGTCCATCCATTATGCAACTGCCTAGAACTATGGCAGAAATTAATGTGGTTTCAGACTTGGTTTAAGAATGTTTTAATAATGAGAGTAGAAACTAAGAAATTAAAAAACCTTGCTGAAGTTCAAAGCAGAATGTTAACTCTCACTTTAGTTGACAATTTAGCAATTCCTTATATAAGGAAAGTAATACTTAGCTTGCTGCTGAGGGCATAATAGCTAAGGTCTTATTGTAAAATGTTTGTCAAATTCATTTTAAGTCATTGGCAACATTGGGAGAATAGCTTGTTTAATTCTGTATTATTGTAAATAAGTATACATATAGTTGTAGATGTATATATAATGTATGTATATGCATAAAATACATTTATATAACTGTAAGCAGCCCTAAATAAAATATAGTTCTACTTATTTATAACATAATTATATCTAAGAATTGGAATAAAAGTCTGTGGTAGCTTTTTCCTTCAGTAGAGAAATGAATTAGAATTTAATTTGTTTATTTTATAGAATATACTGTTAGTAAATAACTTTATCTTAAAATAGTTTTCTATTAAATAAACTCAAAAATAGAGTCAATGACTAGAAATAAATTAGACAGCAATAAAGTAGATTTTTTTAGTATCCATTTCTGAATATTAGCAGTAGCAATATATTTTACCTTATCCTCCCAATATATTTTATACAGTGCAATTACAAATAGTGTATCATGATGATTGTAAATAAGGCAAAGGTGAATGCAAGACTGTATTGAGATTCTGAAGGAAATTGGAATTGTTATGGTGAAATCCACAGTAAAAAGATTATGATGACTAATATATAATATACATTATACATTTATTATACATGTTATTATACATGTATACATTTCTTCTTTGTTAAGGGGAACAAAGAATATGCATTAGCAAAGCAATTTCTTTACTTGGTTTTCATTTGTCATGAAATGCATGTGCATGGTATATACATGGACTTCCTTGGAATGCCCAGAATAGTTACAGAATTACTCAACATATTTTGTGGGATGCAGGAACAACTAATTTGAGAAACCTGTGTTTAAAGGAGGCATTTTATAGTGTTCCTTTAAGACAGTTTCAGAAGAATTTAATGTATCATTACATTTAGCTTTATTATAAAATAATAGTTGGAGAACTTGAATTCTGTTCATGGAAGCTGATGGATATTATTCAAGGCCTTGGTAGTTTCAGAAATGCTCTAAAAATATATTTGTGTAAGGTATAAAAGCCAGACAAAAAATAAAGTTTTGAAATTATTATCTATTATTTCAGCTTCCAATACAACAGACAGTTTTTACATTCCTAGTCAAAGTGACAAAATCTTTTCATACAGAGTCCTTTTAATAGAAAAAAACCAAATTGTTAGTGTTTGTTTTGCTTGGGGTTTTGATCTTTTTAATTCAGAACTGTAGTGGGATTTCAATTGAGTTTGAAAAAATCTGCCAAGTAAACTACCACAATAACTACAAACATTCATGAAAAAGTGTACCTTTTTTTTTTTTTTTTTTCCTTCTGTACTAGAAACTAAACGCTACCTGGGCAATTTGGGCCCTCGTAGCTGACTGGATTTTTCTGAAAATACCCAACGATTCTGGATGCCTCTTCACAGATTCTTTCCATCTTTCCAAATAAGACCATCTACATAGATAACATACAGGCAACCCAAAAAGGGAAACCAACAGATTTTTAGATGTCATGGGAATTTAATGGAAATTAATATGGAAGTCGCAGTTACTCTCTAGAACATGACAATTAGGGGTATGAATAATTTTTGTTTTAATAGAAATTTTTTAATCATCATGTCGTCTTCTTTGAATATTTTCCATTTATGAAATAATTTTTAGTTGTTTTGTTTGGGGGTTTTTGTTTGTTTTTTCCTGTGGAAGAGTGATATCAGCAAAACCAATAAACAAGAAATTGACATGTAATGAAAGCTGAGTGTCTCTTGTATGTTGTGAAGAGTAGCAGTCATAGATAAGATCTCCTTAAAGGATTAAAATGTCTTTTTCAATCCTAACAGTAATGCAAGTATGCATTATTTTTAAAAGGATACATTATTTTAAATGTAAAAGATTTGAATGTTAATGTCTGAATTTTTCATAAGATTGCAGTTTTTCAGTACCTGGATTGAAGGATGCTAAAAACTATGAAATAATATATCCATTCATAAATGAACTCCATTAGTTTAATTCAGTGCACAGGAAAGCTAAACTTTTGGTAAAGAAGTTTGTAATAGTGAATAAAAAGCTAATGAAACCAATTTAATATGATATTATGTGAGAGCAAACAAATGCAATTATAGATACAATCCCCATTAACTGTTGATGATGATGTTAAACTACATGTTTATCTGGTTTACACAGAAATGGTTTTTGGATCCTTTGCTTTTACGCACTGGTTTTCAGCAGCTGAAAATACGTGGTTCTCCAAAATAAAAAAAAATTAAAAAATACTAATTTATTGGTTGTTTTTAAATACAACTGATAAATCTTTGTACCCCAAAGCATATTGACCAAAATATGGGAAAATAAAAGAAGTTTAAGATAATTCTTAATCATCAGTAATCACGTTCAAGAATGACTGCAACTCATTGACTGCATTTCTAGATATATTTCATTAAAAAAGGGCTACAGAGGAAAAAAGGAAAAAAAGAAATCTATGGAAAAGAAATGCATGAAACACTGGGAGTAAAAAATGAAAGAAAACCTAAAAAAACTCCAAAACTCGGTGGTGGTCTGGGTGACAACAGGAATTCAAACAAATGCTGCTGCTAATATGTTTGATCAAAAAATGTATTCTTTAAGAAAATTCAGATTTCTAGAAAGAATTAGACTGTTTCTTTCAGCTAAATGTGTTTCTCTCTTTTCCTTTCCATTGTCTGCACAGAAGTGTGAACATGAACTTGGATGTGACTACCACGTCCCTTGTAAGCTTTGATCGTGGAAAAGGTATTGTCTGACAAAAAGGCTTGATGTTGAAAGGCTGGTCCCAGGCTTTCTACAGTAAGATGAGCTGTATTCTCTTCTGTCAAGAAAAAACAGAGGGAGTTTTGTCTAAGACCACATAAGCATAAAAATGGCAGATGTCTTTACTTTCAGCAGCTTCAAATGATCAACCTGAAAACACATTCATCAGCAAGCACACAATAGCAACTGCTAGATATCAAAACGAGATGGTCAGAATGATCAGTGTTTCCTGCTTTTCATCAAGCAGTGGCACTATCTCCTCCTCTCACTCTGTAGTCTGGCCTTTCTCAGTGCAGTGATATTCATCTCACTACTTTCAAGAATAAAAAAAAAAAGCCAAATCTTTTAGTTCTAAAAAATATTTTAAAACCATTGACCAAAATATATTTAATAAATAAAACATGAAAAGTAATAAATAGGGAGCGAATTTCCTGAAGTTACTAACACTCTGACCTGAAGTTTAGGTGCTTCAATTTCTGGTTTTATTTTTTTTGGTTTTGGTGGGGTTTTTCTTGTTTGATTGGTTTTGGTTTTGGTTGTTTGTTTGTTTTTCAAATGTGAGTTTTAAATAAAGCAGCACCTGTACTTCACAGACTTACACTGTAATTTTTTCAAACTTATGTTAGACATCCCAGAGTAAATTTTACTGATATTAGCTAATGCAAATCAGATTTAAACTAGTTGTTAAATGTGAATCCATATTCTGAGTACTGGAAATAAAAGATTGTATAGGACAGAGACAGCTTTGTCTGTACAGCACAGCACTGATAATTAAGGATCATTTTTTTCTGGTACTTCGTAAACCTGGTATGATCCTTACCATAACAATGTATGCTTTGAATGGATTGGACAATACAATAGTACGTGAACAAAATCCCAATATAACAACAAAGACCTTGGCTTGAACAGGAAGTGCCAGGTAAAATAGACATTTTCTTTTGGATAGCATATTTGCCTTATAAGTTACAATATGGCTTACTTTAATTTATTTTTACATCATACTCCCTTCACAGTGGTGATGTGCTGAAACAGATTGCCCAGAGAAGCTGTGAATGCCCCATCCCTAGAAGTGTTCAAGGCCAGGTTGGATGGGGTTTTAAACAACCTGGTCTAATGAAAAGTCTCTCCCCATGGCAGAGGGATAAGAATCTTTAAGTTTTCTTCCAACACAAGCCATTCTATAATTCTATGGTTCTGAGCATCAGCTTCTTCTTAGTGCTTGAATCAGACTCGTAATCTACAAGTATAATCAGGGTACAGCACGCAGCTCCGCCGCTGTTTTTCTGTTTCAGGCTGTTCAAACTGTAGAGATTTGTTGTTGTTGTTGTTGTGTTATAGGGTTTTTTTTTTGTTTTGGTTTGGGTTTTTTTGTTTTCCTTTTTAGTTGACTGCAGTGGAATTCCTTAATCTCCTACTTGAGAATTGAGGCCATTATTCCAGAATGTTATTTTCCAAGTCTTTAGTACATTTTTATACATATGTCCCTCAGCTGCTCACAATATTGACCCATATTTTCTTCCCTATACACTCCTTTGGCTTCAGATGAAGTCTGTTTTCTGTTCATCTTCAGGATTATTAGGTTTTGCTGGATTTTTGCTGAGTGTCCTGTTCCTGGCTCATGACATTTCCTTTCTTAATCATAATCTCATTCAGCTTACTCCGTAGAATCCATTTTTATCCTTAGCAGCTACAGTAAGAAAGATTTAAAGAAAACATCAACTTCCCATTTTTTTCCCATTTTACAAAATTCTTCTAAAAATAGGTGAACAACATACCAAAATCTTCATATAGACAAAGACACACAAAATATCTCTAAGAACATGGGAAAACCGTTCGCATTCAATATCCCTGCAAGTCACAACTTGCTGTATCAGGGAGATGGAATATTTATACAACTGGCTTTTTGGGTGACCTGAAAATGTAGACTTTTTCAGTCCCTCACAGAGAATGTGATTAGGGATTCAGATCAGCTGTTTGTCTGATGCAACTGCAGGAAGGATATTGCAGTAGGCATCATTTCACATCATGTGCAATTAAAATAAATATGTAAAAAAATCTTCCATGTGAGAATCTTAAAAGATCTACATAAAAAATGTGTCTGAGTGAAAATTAAATAAGAGCAAGAAATTAAAACCATTAGCAAGCCAAATTCAACTTCCTACTCAATACACACTTAATGGGATATGCTGTGCAATTTCTAAATAAGATTATTTTTTCCAATACTCTCACTGATCTTATACTTCTGAATCTACAGACTCCATTATGTGAATTGCATGGAGTTGTAGTTAAGTGCTTTGAAAGAATATAAATTCACCATATGCATAAATAGGAGACTTGAATCTATAATATACTTGGAGGTCTCTTCTCCTTCCCCCTTCTGAACTTGCTCTTACTAGGTGAATCCATAATATTTCTTAGTGAGCTTTAAAGAAATTTATCAAAGAAAGAAATCAGAGAAGAATTTATAAATATTAAAACTATGGTGTTCCTATCAATTTCAAAACTAATGCAGATACAGCAGGGAAATTATTCAATGCACAATCTTTAGTCAGAATGACAGCTCTGCTAGTTGTAATTCTATGTTGGATCCAACATTTAACAACACACAGCAATAATTCACTGCTTCCAAGA
Source organism: Sterrhoptilus dennistouni (assembly GCA_013397095.1). NCBI lineage: Eukaryota > Metazoa > Chordata > Aves > Passeriformes > Zosteropidae > Sterrhoptilus > Sterrhoptilus dennistouni. Next base: position 1,126,507 of record VWZU01007463.1, read on the forward strand.
GGATAGAGTAAAAGATGCATAGAGTGAAGCCTAGGGAAGCCTCCAGGACAGAACATTAACGTCCCTACATGACTTCACAGTTGGCATTCTTGAGCATGGCAGTAGGGACACTTGGATTGCAGATTCCTGGGATGATCTGTCCTGGACTTATGGCACTCTCCAATGATGTTAAAGTTGAAAATCTTTAAAGTTTTCTGACAATATTCTGCTGTTGCTTGATGCAACAGAGGATGGGATTTGTAGTCAGACATAGCTCAGGATGTATGTTGGCAGTTTTTAAAATGCCTTACCCAATAATGATTCCAAAACCTGAGGGAATCAGGGGTTTCAGAGAGCTTCTAGAAATGTTTTAGCAATTATAGAAGAGATAGAATTCAACAAACTGTAGAATTCAACAAACTGTAGAATTCAACAAATCTCTGTGTCCACTGAACGGGGACAAGGAGACATCCCTTCTTTGAGCCCTTTACATCAAATCGCCATGGTAAAGTAGAAGTATTATGCTGCCAACAGAGTGAAATAACTTTCTAACTCCTTTTCTGTGTTCTAAAATCCCATGCAAGATCAAAAGCATTAAGGAGTCAAGCACAGCAGGGGAAGAGACAGTGGAGGCACAGCTTTATAAGCTTTCAGCAACATGAGCTATTTGAGAATGTAGAATCTGCTCTTATTTGAATGTAAAAAGAAGTCAATTAGTGATCAACTGCATTAATGTAAAAATGGAATAATTTCATTGAAAGAGAATTATCCAATGCTTAATTCAACAGTTCCATTCCAATTGTTAGCCTCAGTGCTGAGGCACCAAGAACATGACTTTAGAAAAATCTAGCATGACCTAACTGTGGTTACTAATAAAATGTATACCATTTGTACTTCTACAGATGGAATATTTCACCCCTGGTGAGGCTAAAGCACTTCTCTAAGTACATTACTGAAAACAAAATCTTTGCAGAATAGCTGCATCACTGTTGGAACTTCATTTAGTATCAGTAACCATTTTGAGCCACAGATTAAAGAAATATTACATAATACTCCAAAAGTCCTCACTAGAACTCAATATTAAAAAACTCCAGAAAACAGTCCTGAGCAAAGAATGGCATTTGTATTTAAAAACAGTAGATGACAGAAGGGATATTTGCTCCCATCTTAATCTGAACTATTAAATTATCATTCACATTAAAAGGCCAGGGAGACAAAAAAAGATGACTACAGTTAAGAGATCACAGTTACAGCAGTAGAAATAGACTGCTAACAGGAACATAGTGCAAATTTTACTTTTTGAACAGCAAAGCAACCCTTTTTTTTTCCTGCATGATCATGAGTAAGCAATGATGTGACAATTAACATTGGACACTTGTTCTGACCTCTGCTGGAAGAGCACTCTCCATTTTAAGAAGCTTGACTTCTCATCCAGAAACTATTACTTGTATTTACTAAGAGTGGTAAACTCAGGTGCAAAAGTCTGTGTCTTGACAAGGTTCCCAACAAATCTGTTACCAGATTTGTGCTTCTTTCAGCCAAAGAATTCTACTGATGCAGATATACCTAATTAGAAGAAGATTTACTCAAACTCTAGACAGAACATAAGAACAATTTCTCTAATATGGTTTGCAATTTACTATTTTAGAACAGATAGAATAGAATAGAATAGAATAGAATAGAATAGAATAGAATAGAATAGAATAGAATAGATATTGCTACAGATTTAGAGCTGATGACCAAGAGTCATCAGGATGGCTTAGGTAGGCTCAGACTCTTCCATTTCTAGACAGCTTTGTATCTCTTTTGAAATTCTACCCAAATTGTACTAGACTTATATGCAAAGCACTGAATGGTACTTCTTCTTTTTCCTATCAAGCAGTTTAAAACCCATAAGCACCCTAATTTTAACTTCTAATTAGGAACACTGAACAGTTGGGTACGGAAAAATATGCGGCATGTCTGGGGCAAGTTCCATAGCTTAAATGACCTGAGTTTAAATGGAGAGCTGAGGTTGCTAGTAAGACTGATGGAGGCAGATAAGGCCTGTTAGTATACTCACAGCCCTGAGAAGCATGCTGTTAAAAATAGAAAATTATTATGCGGAAAATAAAATTGAAAGCTACACTAATGCAACTTGGTGTTGATTCATCTCTGCAAGAGAATAAAGAATTTCAAAGTATGCTGGAGGCCTGAACTGCTATAAGGTACTTAATTTCTGATATTATTAAGAATGTTTCTATATCCTATAACTTTTGACATATTTCTTGTTTCATACGAGGAAAAATTTTGCTTAGTTTTCACTGACATCCCCAGACCATATTGGTTATGCATTAGATAAAGATGGCATTAAAAAGCTTGTTTCTTTTATGTACAGCTGTGTTACCATTCCATGAATTCCTTTTTCACTTACATGTGCTAAATTTATTAATGTCCATCTGGTTTGAGTATTACATATCACACAATGCCAAATATGCACAAATTGACATATACCAAAGAGTAGATGTGTGTTTCGACATGCTTGACAAGCTTCTAGAAAAAAATGAGATCTTTATGTTACTCACGACAAAGTGATTATGCAAGGAAATCATGAAAGCACCATCCTGTGCTGTACATAATGTTCCACTTTTATCGTAGAAATCAGTAAAGGAAAAAGGAAAATAATAATTATTCGAATACTGTAACTGATAAACCTTCACTTCCAGAAATTTTGCCATTGGGAAGGAAAAAAACCAAACTTCCTTTAACTTGAAATTGCTTTTGTTCTGCAAAATTAAGACAAACAAGTTGCGCCAGGAATGTATGCATTGATGAATGCCAGAATATTAAGTTATTCCATGCACACAAATGCAGCACAAGACCTTTTATATGCACCTTTTTTGTTTTGTTTTGTTTTCTTTTTCAAGATTAGTCATCCTTGATGTTTAATAGTATTGCATGCACCCACAGCCAAGCACAATTTACTGATTTCCTGATTTCTGAAATTCTCTTTGTTGTTCAGAGGCCTGGAATCTTGCAATTTTCACTACTCATCAAACAAAAAGCAGAACACTGTTGAAAACAGCAGCAGGGGAGAGAGACAGGAAGAAAAGATCAAAATGCAGCAGCAGGGAAGCAAGTGAAAACAGCACAAAGAAGTAGGTGACTAAAAGTACTAGTGAAGAGGAGAAGAAAGGGGAGCTCAGACAATCCATTTCAAGTAAGCAGCCAGTCTATACTTGCATGTTTGTCCACAGCACTTGTAGGCTTTTTTCTGTTCACAGTTGTCAGTCTTTTTTAATGTGCCCAGATGCGAAAGAATGCTTTTTGCAGTTTGAGCAAGTTTAGCATTAACCCCTTTGCTTCTTCCCTCCCTTCCTTCTGTGTCTTAAGGCATCTTCAGTTACTGAAGAAAATTTGCTAAGAAACAACTATTTAGTGATTGTGTTGTTAATGATATATAAAAGTATACAAAGCCTGTAGTAGTCATATATGAGGGTGTCTCAATAATAATTATATTTGATTCTTCCATTACAAGTATTGTTTATTCACCTGTTAATTTCAATTAATACAATGGTTTTCATGCTTTTCATCATGACTGACCTTCTGGTCAGAGATATAAAATAAGATGTCTTTCAACAGACAAAAAGAAGTCCAAAGGAGCTAGAACCTGTGTTCACTTTTTAATTTTAATTATACTCTAAAGTATTCTTATAAGTGAAGCAATTGATCTTGTCTGAACCAAAATTACTTTTCATGGCATTCTCAATGTACATGAAAAGAAATATTAGTTTTTAAGTTCAGAATTTAAAAATACTGCATTCATACATGTATAAAAAAAAAAAATTCCAAAACTTTGCCACTCTTTAACTGTTCTCACAACCCTGCTGTGCTGTCTCTCCTACAAAGAGCAGGACTAGCGTTCATGAACATGACGCCACTACTGTCTCCTCATCTACTCTTTTTTATTCTTTATCAGGTGGCCTACACCAGACACCCACTATAATGTCACCTTTGCCTATCCTTTCTTTAATTTTAACCCATAACTTCTATCAGATCATCCATCCCCAGGAAGAGTTTAATGTATTCCAGCTGCCCTCTCACATAAAGAACATGAGATTTCAAAGAATTCTTTCATTTCGGGAATGCATTTTTTTCAGACCCAGTTACAATCACATTTCAAATTCAGTGGAACAACCTTAAAGGAAAACTCTGGACTTCCTTCTCTGTAAGGAGCAGGAATATTCACAGAACAGGATAAATTCTCATTATTTTTATATTATACTCCAAATGAGTTATTTCTTATCCTGCAAATGATGTGATTTAATGTGCCTGTTAACACAATTATTTTTTTTACTTAGCTTTTGAGCACCATAGATAAGATTTATACATTCAGATTAGGTTGTTTTGACATTTTTCTCATCTAGCTTCAGACATGAAAATAGTTTAAATATCTACGTTTAGACACCTAATGTGTCTAAATTACCATTGCAGATAGACTTATTCTCCTCAAGGAAATCATAATGTAATTTACATCTGAATATTTCAGGTCTGCTTATAACTGTGTGTTTTCTTCTACGTTTTGTGAGCTGTTCTGCTAAATGTATTACTGTGTTATTTGGAGTTTCTGTCTTTGGAAGCTTAGATTTACTTTATCCTCATAATGACCTGCCATCATGTCTGTCTGGTAAATTTGAAATGAAGATATATGATGACAAAAATCTTCTATAAGTAGTCTCCTAAGTACAAGTTGGTAAATAACCTTGAATTGCTTTCAATAGAGAGAATTCGAATTATGTATCATTCCCTCTATAGCATTTTGAGTAAATGCAGTAACCACCATTTCTTATTTGAAACTGTTCATAGATGACCACAGAATAAGGTTTAACCTTTTTTATTTTTTTCATTCTAGAAGATTTATATGAGTTCCCTGAGCCTTTCTGAGAATTTCTTGCTGTAATTCCTTTGGACAAGGTTTTATTCTTTTAATTACTATGGAAACTTGTTGTGGGAGGGGTGGAGATTTATTTTTGGTTAGTTGAGGGGTTGTTTTGTTTTGTTTTTTTGGTTTGTTTTTTTAAATAAACTGACTTTGGTTTTGGTTTTGGAAGGTGCAAAACATTATCACTGTCAACAATTTTCTCACCATTTTCAGTAGCTTATTTGCAGACACTAATAAGTATTGTAGGGCTGTATGAAGATGTTCCTCTAAGTTTTTGTTTTTCTATCATTTTTTTCTTTTTTTCTATTCCACATTATGTAAAATAAATTTGACCGAGATTTTCTATTCTAATTGTGCATTTTCTTCCTTAAAGGGTATGGCGAAGTGATTATTTAAATACATTCAAAAAGCCATGAGTATATATATGGGTCAGTAAGTTTTCACTATAGTGTGAGTGGAATGGTTATCTTGAGAAATGTGCTGTACTATGCTGTACAACTTTGGTTCTCTGTATTATTTACCAGTATTGAGACATTGGTCAATATAAGAACTATATTGGGTTGCTTTAGCAAAAGCTTTTGACACTGAATAGAACAGAGTACTTCTTGTTCTTGAATGAGTTCTAAACAACTGGCTTCAGCCACAAATACCACACAAATCTGCAGAAGATCAGCCTGTGCCTCTAGTAGTAAGGATAATAAAAGTAATGGTAAGCAAAAGAGAAAGACAAGTTCTGAGAAAGCTGGGATGACGAGTTTGGATCCACATTATCAGTGTATGGATTTGTTGTTGCAAGCAGAGGTGCCAGAAATATGATCACAAATGTGGTGTAGATTTCTATAGTAAAACCATGTTCCTCTGGAACACATAATGAATACCAAGACTGAAGTTATATTTCAGGGCATATAGATCTTAAAACTCAATAAATTTAAAAAAACAAAAACAAACAAACAAACAAAAAAAAAAAAAAAAACACCAAAAAGCTGAGAAGATGAACACCAGAATTCAGTCAAATGCATAAAAATATGAATTTAACATAGATTACCCCCTCCCTGGTAAATCTCAGTCATGAATATTAGGGATTTGTCATTTTGTAGCAGCATATCTAGTGGAAATTTCAGGAAAAAATTTCAGATGTCTGTCTGGGTTGGATAAATCCTGCCAATTAAATGACCAAAAATTAGTGTATCATGTGATGGATGTGAGGACAGGCAATTGGGTATAAGATAAATTGATACTTAAAACAGTTAGAATGAGTTTATGAGAGTAAACACAGAGAGTAAGAGTGTTGAAAGGTTGATATACAAAATAAAATGCTGTGCTGAAATACTGGAAAATATACTAATAAATTATAAGGAGGAAGACTATTATAGATATTTGTGACAGTGGCAGAATAAGAAAACTAAAATCTAAGAGACATTTATAGGCACAGTAATTACCCAATACCAACAGAGAAGAGGTCTAAGAGACAGGGAAATTTTTATTGCTTATGGCAAAAGGTATTTTTTCTTGATTAGCTGGAAAATAAACTGGCAGATGAAGGTTTCAGATAACGATTCCTTGGGCAGCTAAACACTATGTGATCATTTTCTGTGCTAGGAAGCAGCATAGAATGCTTAACAACCTTCACAACCTCACCACACTGATCATGTTACCATTTATCAAATTTTAAAATAAATTTGTTGTAGTAAAGCTGGCTTAACTTCTGGACATTTCCAAATATTTTGTCATAAATAAAGAACATTTCTAACTTTCTGGAACCCACAGCTGCAACCCGTGGAGACAGCAAATGTGTTATACAATGGGTGCACAAATAGTACTATATTCATTCAGTAGGAAAAATTGTCCATAGAGGACTGTAATTCCAAATCCCATGCTTCCTTTTTAGGAGCTCAGATCAGGCATAAAAAGAAATTGTTTATTTCCTTCTGAACTTGTTTTCTTTGCAATAGTACAGTTATTGTTCTCTACCATGTAGGAGGGTTACGTACAATGTCGTATTTAGATTTGAGTTAATCAATTGAGATTGCACCTTGGTGTTTAGGCACAAGGCTGTTACGCTATCATATTCTCCAATATTATATCAGCATTGGAAACATTAGAAATATATTTTTAAATAAGTCTATTTTTTATCAATACAAAGACGATGCATAATTTTTGGAACTTTAGAAATACCTTTTCCTAAGTCTCCTTTTAAAACAAATTGAAAGTTCTTCTAAACACCAAGATTTTAGTTACCATTTGTATAAATTTATAATAACATTAAATTTGTTTTTAAACAGTTTATTTTGCAATCACAGTAGAGTCAGATGATGGTCCAGATCATGAATCTTAGAAATAGAATATAAATAAAATCTAAAAATCATGAAAACCACAGAATGTGTATATAACTGTTTTACTCTTGTAGATCTTCTCTAAGGTTGCTAAGAGCCAATGAGTCTAAACTTCTTAGTGGTAAATTAGTAGAGGACACTTTCACGTTTCTTCTGAGAGGTCAAGCTGGTGGCTTTGTGGTTTGGTGGAGTGAGTTTGTGGAAGTGAAAATTCATCTCCTACTGCTATGAAGAGTATACCCAGCTTCTGCTGACTCAGAGGAAATGGACCAAGACTGATCATTGCTACTCATTGTGGATTCCATTAGGAATAGAGCGCATTGACTGCACAAAGCAACAAGTCTTGCACACACCCTCCAAAAAGAATCTCCAGTTCTAAAAGTTGTCACTGTTAGAGTACTGGACAGAAATGTGTCTTTTATGACAAAGATTGGCATTTCTTTGTATCAACCCAAATTTTGCATTCTGTCATGTTTTGCCTATTAAGGCATTTCATGTGTGTGAAGTTTGGTTTGCGGGTTTTTGTTTCCAGTGTTCTGTCTTGATATTTCTAGTATTCCTAGATAAATATTTTAACATCCCTAGTCTAGCCAGGCACAACCAGAAGAGACACACTGCATGGTGTTCTATCTAAGGGTAGAACACAATTTGTGATCCAAGGTATAGAGTTCAAAACCAGTGTGACTTCAGCCCTGACAGTAATTTCATCAAACGGCAAATGGTCTCCTGCTTTCACCAAACACATAAGATTTAATTACAGGAACCTGCTTTCCTCACATGATTAATTTATGTTTCTGTTTTCAACAGCAAGAAAAAAAGGAATATACGAGAGGCAATATTTTCTCAAGCTAAGTACAGCACTTGGAAAGCCCTGAAGGAAGGAAAAGGATATTACAGTAGTTAAGTACTTAAATTAATTTGCTAATATTTCTGTGTGGAAATACAGTTTTCTAAAGAGTTATTGGAGGGTTTATTGAATTGTATCAATATATTTACAGTGGATACTCAGACATAATCTATTCTCTTTTTTGACAAATTTTGAACTTCAGGCTCTAGAAATGTATTGCAGAATAATGTGGGTCAGGCATAACCCATCTGAAGTTGTAAGCTACATATATATACTAAGGTAATAATTCATTTCATGGGGGTTGTAGTGGACAACAAGCTGAAGAAGGGTCTGCTGTTTGCAGCTGCAGCAACCAAGGCAAATTGGATCCAGAACTGTATCCATGGAGGCATTAGGAGCAAAGCTAGAGACATGGCCATACCACTCTATGCAGAACTTGCCAGGCCACACCTGTAGTATTAGGTCCACTTTTGGTCCCCACAATTCAAAAAAGATGTGAACAGAGTGAAGGTGAAAGTGAGAGCCATGAAGATCATCAGAGCCATGAAGATGATCAGGGAATCTGCCCTATAGGGAAAGACTGAAGAAATTAGCCCTTTTCACCCTGAAGAAGAGAGGTCTTCAGGGGCACCTCTTCCCTGTTATCCAGTACCTAGGCAAGAGGATTCATTAAAAAACCTGGCTGAAAACCTTCATGGAACAAGTTCTAAGAGAGCCAGCTGGGAAAGATGCCCTCCTTGATCTACTGCTTTTCAAAAGAGAGGGCCTTGGAAGCTATGTGAAGATTAGTGGCCATCTCAGCCACAGCAATCATGAAGAGATAGAGTTTAAAATCTCTTTCGACAGGAGGAAAAGTGCCAACAAAACCTCAGCTCTTGGGAGAGCAGACTTCAGTCTGCACAGGGAATTAGTAAGTAAGGTCCCCTAGGAAAATCTGTTTGCAGGTACTGGGGTCAATCTGTTCTGGTCACTTCTTGAACATCACTTCTGAACGGCACAGGAGCAGGCAATTCTCAAATGTCAGAAGCCAAGCATGGGAGGCAGAAGGCCAGCTTGGCTGAACAGGGAACTTCTCTTGGAAATAAGACAAAAAGGATGGTGTATGCCCAGTAGAAGCAAGGGCAAGTGACATGGGAAGAATACAGAGATGTTACTTGCCACTGTAGGAAAAAAATTCATGTGGCCAAAGCTTGACTGGAGTAGAAACTGGCCAGAACCATGACAGACAGTAAAAAGAGTTTTCCATATTTCTTAATGCAGAAGACAGTATAAAGATAACATTGGCCCATTGTGGGATGATGATGGCCACCTCACAGAGACAAGGCAGAGGTGTTTAATGCATTCTTTGCCTCTGTCTTCAACACGGATTATTGACCAAGAGAATGTCAGTGTCCTGAGCTGCAGGATAGTGACTGCAAGAGTGATCAGTTGGCCCTGAAATTGCACAGGATCTGCTGCTCAGGCTGGATCCCTAAAAATCTATGGGGCCTGATGGGATTCATCCAAGAGTCCTCAAATGCCAGATGATGTCATGGCAAAAGCTTTCTCAATAATTTTTGAGTGGTCTTGAAATTCAGAGAGGTCCCAGCTGACTGGAGACTGGTGAATGTTGCCGTGATTTTCGAGAAGGATAAGAAGGACCATCCTGGATACTACAGGCCTGTGAGTCCCATTTCAGTGCCTGATAAAGCTATGGCAAAGATTATTCTGGGAGATGTTCAAAAATACCTGAAAGACAACACAGTCCTTGGTCACAGCCAGCACAGCTTCATGAGAGGAACGCCCTGCTTATCAAACCTGATTTCCTTTTATGACAAGGTAACCCACTGAGCTGATCAAGAGAAGCCAGTTGATGTAACCTGTTGGGATTTCAGTAGAGCTTTTGATACTGTCTCTCACAGGATCTTTCTAGGCCAAATGTGCAGCATTCAGGTAGATAAACATATCATGTGATGGGTGAGCAACTGAGTGATGGGTTGGGCACAGAGGGTTACAGTGAATGGGGTGACAGTAGACTGGGGACAGGAAAACTAATCTTCTGTCCTTTCCCTGTCCAACTTCTTACATTATCAAGAAAAAGAAAAGGATGTAATATTGATCCCACTGGGTTTTAAAATGTCTCCAAGACACAATATAATACTATTATTTCCCTTTTTTTTAGTAGTTTTAAAAAATCAATGACTTTAGAAATTTTTCATGCTTCATCCAACAGACCTTAAAAACTAAAAACAAACATCATATATTAATGATAAAATCCTCTAGAAATATCAAAAATAGTACTAAAAAACTGTGAAATCTTTCTTTTCCCTGATTTACTACAAAAACTGCCTTGTACCTTAATGTTTTTCTTTGTATAATTTGCCTTTAATATCTTTTTCTAAAAAGGAATTATCACAAATGAGTAGTAGACCAGTATTTACAGCAGTGACTTTTCATGAAGCAACACTAATAATCCTTACGAGTACTAAAGTCAGTGGTATTTTACTCTCCCTATTCTATTCAAAAGTAGATAACTGGAAACTATGTATGTGTTCATTATAGCCTTTCATGCTTACTGTTTAATTGTCTATTACATTTCTAATTCTAATAATATTTATTAATTAATTTTTAGTGCAAAAACAACAGTGTCTTTTTCCTAAGTAGAAAATATTCCTTAGAGTTTTGGGTTTGTTTTTTTTTATGAAGTAATAAAGTACAGTGTTCATTTAATATAAAAAATATTTCTTATATGCTTCCAGTTATAGACATCGGTTAAACAAGGAAATATCACTTCTATTTTATTTTTTGCCCATCAAAAAAATATGGGTAAATGGCACATAATAAAACCAGAAGTTTTGGGTTAGAAATTTTGGTGTGTTTAGATCTCACACAGAAACTTTATAGTTTCAGATGTTATTGCCAGAAAAACTCAGCATAAATATTTAGCATGATAATTATGCCATTACAAAATCTTATTTCTTGAAGTTACTGTTGGCATGCATGGTGTAAACATGATGATTCATTTTTTATTTGGCTACAGAATAAATACAGAATTTCCTAGCACCAGCCTATTTACACCATAAAATTATATTAGTAATTGTTTCCAAGCCTCTCTGGGATTCCATTTATATTTATAAATATTTTGTGTTGCCTGCTTAAGGAGCATTGTTAGTCATTTCCAGAAGTCTTTTCTAGTTCATTCAAAAGTAATTACACTCTTATTGCTGTGCTCTAATGATGGCAGTAGTCACAATTTTCCAAAGAAATGTCATCCTACTAATCTGGACTAATAGCTGGCCAGAAGAACTCATCTACTTTCTGCCAAACAGAGAGATAGATTAAAAAAATAAAAGAAGAGAAGTCATAAAACGTTTACATATCACTTTCAACAGAGGTGAAAGGCTGGAAAGCATCCAGCTCTTGCTGATGTCAAAGATTGATAATACTTATTCAGTCCCCCTGATATTTAGAAAACTTTGGCAATGAATGAAAGTATGCAACAGAAAGGAAGCAGTACTTGAAAAGTCTAAAAATAAACACAGCCTATGTTTATTTCACTGAAATTGGCACTTCCAAGTATCTCAGAAACTTTATGAGGAGAATATTTATGATTTGACAGTTTTATGAAAGTAGGAAAAATAAAATATTTTTGTAACATTATTTCAAGCTATTCTGGATATTTCACAATGATAATGATCTTTTCAACACCAAAGAAAATCCCAAACCAAACAAACAAGCCTTAAGAAGTCCTGGAAAAAAAAGACCTTAGGTGTCCATTTTCCTCCTTCTCCTGCCTGAAGGCAAAAATCACAGTACATGAACTTATCTAGACAGTTCTAAAGATTTCCTGTGACAGAAATTTGACAGTTTCCCACATAGTCTAACCCATTACAATCTTATATTTCCTGAAAAACTCTCTCCCTCTCTCTCTAAGTTAATGTATTCTTTGTGCTCTCTAGCACTGGTTTGAAGAACAGAATATTCTCTTTCTCTGCGCTTCAGGGCTTTACAGCTAGCATTTTTCTTCCTTTAAACTAAATATCACTATTTCTCTAATCCATTTTGTACATCATGTTTTCTAGATTTCTGACCATTTTCTTTCTATTGCTGGGTTCTGGCCAAGTGGTCTATATTCTCTCTGTGTGTCCCAAAATTAAATACATGATTGGAGCAGATGACTTACCACTTTCAATGTGAGATGGAAAAATCAATTAACTCTCTTTCCGACAATTCATCTATTGTACACGCTGTACACACAACAGTGTGAAAAACATTTGAATTATTATTCATTGTAACTTGTAGCTCCCTTGCTCATTTCTACTGCTTACTCACTAATGCTGCTTGTTCTGTTTCTTCACCCAGTTATTGATAAGTATAAAGAATTAGGATTTTTCCTTATCAAATATAATCTCTTGAATATCAGACTATTTATTTGACTTATACCTATTACCTGAACTGCTTTCAAATCTTCCTCTGCATGTCAGCACCAAAATTGATAAAATTCTTTCTTTTTATACCAGTTTCTAAGTAAGTATTATAAGATGAGGGATAAAAGAGTAATCTTGCAGTTTGACAGTAAGTAAGAAATACCTAATGGCAGAATATAGCTTTCCTATCTGTTAGACATTCACCTAATGGTAGTTTATTTTCCATGAAACAAAATATTTTTTTCCTGTGGTGGGTAAGCTCGGGCTAAAATAGATATGACTGGGGGAAAATTAACTTAATTTATTCCCTCTTAAAATAGATTCTAGTAGTAAGAACAAAGACAATCATTAAACCAACATTGTTTCTCTTCATCTTCTTTTTCCCATGGCCAAATTCTCTCCTTTCTCTTCTTTCCTTCCTTCTCTTTCATTCCTGACTCTTAGCCACACAAAGTAGCTCAGGTAAAGGACACTTGGGAAATTATGTTTGCAGTTTGCCTTCTCACACCTTTCTCTGTAGAGGACTCGTGCACTGATTTGAGTTTTTCAGCTGAAAATATTCTCCCATTGTGTGTCCTCCACGAACTTCAGGAGTATCTGCTTTGGTGCAATGCTATAGGCTTGGGGCTGGCTGGCTGGAAAGCTGCTGGTGGGAAAAGAACCTGGAGGTGCTGGTCCACAGCCACGTGAATATGAGCTGTCAGTGCTGGCTGGACAGTTGGACTCAATGATCTTAGAGGTCTTTTCCAAATGAAATGGTTCTATGAAGGGTTGATAGGTACCAAATTTAAAACAATGGTTTTAAATATAGTGTGGATATAGTTGAGTTGGTTTGCTGGTACTTAATAAAGTAGTTTTAGACTATAATAAGGAAGACTTTGGTATTGACACATACCCCATATGGAGAAGACTGAAAAAAGAAAAAAAGTCACATTAAAATATTTTACCACTGTTTGTGCAGAACAAAGGAGAAATGTAGTTTCTCGGAAGTTTTCAGAGTATGTCTAGTGCTTCTCATTTGACTCATAGCTACTGCCCTGTCAACCATCCTTTCAAAGAGCTGCCTCCAATCACCTCATACATTAATGTTTCTTCACCACAAGGAACCTTGATATCTTTAGGGGCAATATACCAGCTACACTTTCCTCAGCCAACACTGATTTCCACACCTCTTGCTGAATGATTAATGAAAAGTCAGTGAAAACAGATTACACATCCTGCCTTAATGGGTGGACATACTTTATCCTGTTTAGCAGCTTTATCGTGGGGACAAGGGGAAGGACGGCTTTAAAAGAAATAGTCCCACATTAGGAACAAAACTTGCACTACCTCATCATGTCAAAAAATGCCAAATTAAGTAATTTCCTCAACATTACATATAATTATGCTGCTGAATAAATAAATTATAAGGATAAACCCTCTGTAATGCAAATTCTAGTCTAATGCTTTACTTAACGTCATTAAAATGCAAAGGCCAGCAAGTGAATTGCTAACATTTCTGTGTCTGTCCAGCTCCATACAGATGAGCCTGCAGTACTTTAGAGCTACCTTCAAGCAACATAAAGGGTTCAGGGTTTTGACCTCAATCATCCAATCTATTAAATGAACAGAAAATTCTAGTGCTTTCTCAAAGTGAGTATTTCACTAAGCCTAATTCTTTTGTAAGATTTCTGAACCATAAGCATTATGAGGAAGAACTCCTTTAGTATTGGAGTATTGGATTACTGGATTTGGGAAAACTCTTATTCTGTCTCCTTTTTTACTGCAGCATTAACTTATCAATAAACTATTAGAGACTATTAGATAATAGACTATTTTAAAAATTTCTACCTTTTTTTTTTTTTTTCCTGTTGAGGTTTACTACCATCTTGTGAAGATAAAAGAAATAAATTGATACATTATGGTGTAAAGTTTATGTTGACATGAAGTTAGAATGCCTAGAGCTTATGAGTGGTTCAGGTCAATCCAAATGAGTGCTTTATATCATTTTACTAAATATAAAAAAGAAATAAATTTGCTAGAAAGTGAATATAAAAAATCATGTATGATGCACAATTTCCATGATAATTTAGTAATTATAGAATTTGGAAAAAAAATGCAATTTTCATCAGGTTTAGTCATCACACTCCTCATCTGTAAACTAATCTCTTTTGAATATTCCTTTTAAAGGACTGCAAGAAAACAAGGGTAGAAAAAATTGAATTCTCTCTCTTGCAGCCCAGCAACAAAAATTCATGGTCTCTGTAACTGCAAGGTGACACTATGACTTTTGTTGAGATGACAAAGACTTACAGATTATACATCAAAATCAGGGGCACTTAAATTTAAATGAAAAAGGCCTTCCCCCAAGCATGGACTATCAACCAAGTAACTAAATAAATAAACAGTGAAAGCAAGCCTCTAAAATTGCAGATCAATGAGCTTCAGATGAGACCCTATGTTTGATTTTTTTTATTTGTATGTTGTGATCGATATCTGCAAACTTGTATTAAAAAATTATGGCTCTTAAAAATAAATATGCGTATTTCAGAACTTTGGGAGTACAAAGAGAAATGCTGGAGTTCTAGAGAATTTTTAATGTGATATCCACTGAGTTTATGAAATTAGAGTTCATTTGAAAATAAATTTAATATATAAAAACTAAGATAAAGTAAAGCAAGTTAATACAGTTGATGCAATTTTATAAATTTTGAATCTTATAACTTTTTTTTTTTTTACTACAATAATAGGCAATTTAAGATTTTAAGACTACCTAGTTAGGAAACAGAATTATTCATGTTATGCATGGATTGAGAGAGTAAAGTTATCCAGGGAACCTGAGCACTGCAACAGTAATCTAAGTTTTTCTGTAAATCCTTAACCAGGTACGAGTAATAAAAAGTATTATATAAGTAATTTTAACTGTTCATCCTAAGTTTTAACTCACACGTTTGTCTTACTTTTGTTTTTCTTTAATTCTGAGCATTTTTTTTCTTTTTTGATATTTAATTCCTAGTGTAGCTCAGATTCTTTTTCTCTGTTCTTTTGTTGCCTATTTTTATTTTAATTTCTATTTTATATAATTTCCCTGCTTTGTTTATTCTTCTTTCTTTTCATATCTCTTTTCCAGCTATTTTTTTCTCAACTTCTATTATATTTAAGTGATATTTCTCTTGTTGTCATTTCACTTGTTTTAGATTCTTTTTAGTTTAATTTAATCTTTAAGTTTGGACTAGTCTGCTTTTCTGAAGAAGCTTTGCTTGTGCAAACACCATACTTTTTCAGCTGTCTATCTGTTTCACATCAGTAACTTCTGAATCTGATGGCTCATTAACCAAAGCTGACAGAACAGAAGAGAGTCTCAGAGATAAGGCATTTCCCAACAGGTTTGGGGAAGTTGGCAGTTGGCCGGAGGGCAGAGATCCAAATCAAGGTCCCATCAAAATGAGAGAAAGGCGGTGCCTACTTGACCTCATTCTGAGAAGCAGCAGCCAGAGATGTTGGTGCTGCTGATGCCTTGGGAAGGCTGACCTGGAACAGAGATTGGACTGAGCTAGAGAATAAAGTAGGTATTTATTAAAAGGACTTTAAGGATACACCTTGGGCAGGACAAGAGACGGAGCAGGGCTACACCCAAGATGGACTTAAATTGGTCACAAAAATGGATGACCATTCACGAGGTCTTACACTTTTATAAGTTTTGGTCTATTTGCATATTGTGGTTTAATTGTCTAATTACAGCTTCAGTTTATGAAATCTCGTCCTTCTTGTTTTCTCTTTTCAGTCTGCCGTCATTTTTGCTTTTGGGCCTGAAAACTTGTACCCATCGTTTTTGGCCTCCATCTGGGAAAGGATTTGTTTTGTCTACCTACTCTGTGAAGAGAGCTCACTAACACTTAATACGGTGCTTAGAATTACACCCCTAGGCAGCACAGAATTTGAAAAACATGAAAGCTAAAACTTAAGGCATCACTGCTCTCATCCAGCCTCATACACGTTGCAGCTTGCCTTGCCATACAGGTGAGGAATAGGGGTGGGCAGCAGCCCCAGACATGAGGAAGGGAAGAATCTATGCCAACAATCTGCAAACATCAGGCAGCTTCTTTAGTTTCCTTGTTCATTGACTTTTATTTTCCCCTCTTCCTCTTACACTGCCAAAATTAAGCTAAGCTGATTGCTTTGACTGTGCAGAAAGCTGTTGCAGTGCTCCACCTGTATGACCTGTCCCTGATACCTTGATGACCAGACCTATTGCACTGTGTACGAAGTTGACTTATTTGCTAACGCTAGATGAGGAAAGATAGAATTATGGTTACCAAGTTGATACTTTTATGATTAAAGGTCCTAAGCTACTGCATATGAGAAGTCAAGTCACTAGAGCAGTTTCTAAAGGTAGGCACATCTGAATTTCTGGTTTTTTATCGTACCAGGAAAAATAACTTTATGTTGTTTACTTTTTCAACATTTGTCTTTATTTTTAGGGATATTTAATAATCTTATTCATTCTGATAATTGAAACAAACGAACCTCAAGTCATCTGTCCCAACTTAGGAAGCACAGTAGAAGGAGAAAAGTCATGCACAATGTACACTAAATTACTCAGGGAAAGAGATGCTTCAGATAAAGATACATGACTGAATCTTCATCTAAAGCATATGCAGCACAAGAAGCAAAGAAGGAGCTAACAGAAAACCCAGGAAACAACACGATATATAAATCCATCTTTTTATAAATTATAAAAAAAGGCACAGCCTCCCCACCCCCCACCCTTCCCCCCCAGACACACTAAGGAAGTACTACTATAAGGGACCAAAACTATGTTCTCTGCAGAAGACAGCAAAAGTATAGGCCTGCTGTTTTTCAAATTCCCAGTGACTCTTTGAAATGGCACTTCTTTTTTGACAACAATGTTTAACTGTAAGTTCCTTGCATATCCTACTTAAATCCTAATTAGTAACTTAGATGATACAGACTCATGTGTAAGGGAGCAATTTTATATTTTAGCTGTGTGTACCAGACATGGCACATAATTAGTTTCCTTACCCTTGGCCAAATACCATAGCCATAAACTGTTTATAAAAAGTGGGCATAATCTGTTCCTCTTTCAGTTACTCTATTTTGAAAAAGATGCCTCTAAGTATTTTTAAGAACACATTTTATTCAATATGCAATCCAGTTAGTATAGGTGAGGCGTATGCAGATTATATCTGAAATCAGATACCGCAAAAGAAGTATGCAATATTTTGTTTACTTCCTGGATCATTTTATGGTTCACCTGAGAGCCAGACAACTTCATCTAGATAGGTATGAAAGCACTGGAGAAGTTCCAGAACAACAAGGAGAGACCTAGTAAGTTTATGAAACATCAAGAGCTGAAGGATGACAGTATTTACTGTGTTTTGGAGACATCTGTGGCCTTTAGTCCTACCCATTTTCACCCAGAACAGAAAAAAAAATATTGCAAACTAATTATCATTTAAAAAGCAACCTCTAGAGCTACTGAAATAAATGAGAATATACCTGGCAAACAATACTGAAAGCAGCCTCTTAAATGAGATGATCAGGAATCTATAACATGAATATATATAACCAGTGCCTTGGAGAAATGATTTTTCAGTTAGTTTTCTATTCACACTTATCTCAATAATTTTAAGTCTCTCTCCCAAATCCCTAGAGTTTGTATTCTCTTTTCTGCCATTAATAACTAGCATGGATTTTTTTTGCCATCCTCTCTCCACTACTTTTAATCCCACTTTATCAGAAATGTTCATAAGAATGCATTGATTTAATAGCCTTCTAAGCCACTGTACCTGCTAGCATGATCTACAATTCTGAATCAAAGAAGACTTTTTTTAAGATTGTATTTTTGATATAATATACCAAAATGTTGTTTATCGTAATGAAGCTGCTGAGAAAGCCATGGTGAAACTGTTTAACTGTTTTAATATACATTTAAAAAACACTGGAAAGCCTGAAATTCCTCCTCAAATATTTCCTCTATTTGCATTTCATTTATCTACTCTGAATTCAAATAAATGTACTTTCAATATTCAAAATTTAATCTAATCTAGATCATCTCCTTAAAAAATAACTCTTTTAAATTTCATACATTTTTCAAGCTCTGATGCATTTATTCAAACAAATGACACACTTTGGATACCACCCTTTCTAGATTAGAAACAATGGGATATCTGATGCTCACCTAAAAATCACAGGAAGTAATGTGGAAATAATGTGGAAATTTGTGTGATCAAATTTTAAGGTAAAAGAGATGTGAAAACTTTTTCCAAAATAATTAAAACCATGGAATTTGGATTCTGTATTTGAAGCTTAATCTGGATTTAAAATTAAAGCAAATGAAAAAAAGGAAGACAAAATTGAATTCAAAAAACTCCAAAAAATCCCCACACCATACCACAAACAGCCCCTTAAAACTAAACCACAAGAACCCCATAAAACCTTCAGGGAGCTTATCAATCACTGTGCCTCCAGCTAAACAAAGCTCTCATTTTATCTCCAGCAACAAAGGCAGGAAAAACTCCCAGTAATTTACATGTTTGTAGTTTACAGTTGTAAAATGTTCGTTCCTATGTTCTTTTAAACATTGGCTCTTTGAAAAGAGATAATTTTCCTCTTTTAGATCAAAAGAGCAGGAAACTGCGCATTGAATTTCAAAATATCTTTCTGCTCGAGTTTAAGTAATGACTAAATGAGAAGCCATGAAGTAATGGTTTTATTCAGTTTCTGTTCCTGACATCAGCCTGTTTGCACACTGAACTGAATTACCTCTTGTACAGTATATTTGTGTGACTCCAGCAAAACATCCATAGCTGAGGCTTGTTTCACTACAGAGTCAGATATTAGCTAAAGTGCCTGGAAATGCTCTTTGCCAACTGTTCTTGATCATAGGAAAAATTCACCGCACAGTTTAGCTAGAAATTCACATGCCACTGGGGCAAGCACAAGAGGCACTGACAGCTGAGAATTCCTCTTGTCAGTCGTGAAACAACAGGGCAATTGAGAGCAAAGATCATGGTATGATGATCTCACTGTGACCACAATTTAGATTTTTGTTTTGTGTACGCCTGAAAGAGAACACTTATGGCTGAGAAAAAACTTTGTGAGAGAGGAGAAATTATTTTTGAATAAAATAGCTCATGCAAGTTCTGTCTTCCTTTTTTTTTCTTAAAAGAGAAGTCAGCCCCAAAACCACAAAGTTAAGCTTCTAATGTAGGCTAAGTGGCATGAGCATTAAGTAATCGCTACAGGAACACAGAAATTACATTGTCTCAGTAAACAAGAAACTTATCTACATTTTAATTAAGTTAGGGAATTTGGTATGCACCTTTTCAATTATTTAAAAAGCATTTTTTTTAATATTAAAAATTCTATACTATAGAAGTGCCTTCCTCTTGGGTAAGGAGAGGTACACCACAAAGCAAGCTAGCAAAAGCCTTTTTTCTTCAATTATATACATATTTGGGAAAAAAAAAACGAAAAAGGAAAACCCACTGAATTGCAATCCAGTGCTTGGTTTGCACCAGTGCTGCCGCTTTCTTTGGATCTTGCTTCTCCTTCTCATTGTCAGTCATAAATTGTTGATTTTTTAAAAACTGTGGAGTTGTATAACATTCTTATGTAAATGTTTCCTTATCCTCCAAAGCAGTGGACCTCTGCTGAGAAGACAAGAAATACTGCAGAGCTCTGCAACAAGATTTGAGGGCTTGAGATGTGACCTTTGGGTGAGTACATTTTAACCAGGAAATTTGATTATCATGCATAACACCATTAGAGACTGCTTCTCCTTTGCTTGATTTAAAAAGGCATGGAGAAACTTCTCCATAAAGCTCAAGTAATTAGTGCCTATCTTGAAAAATTCTGCTCTGAATTCCTGAAGTTATATAATGCTAGGTTTGTCAGCATTCACACACAGCCACAGTGAGAGGGTTCAGGACTCCGACAACCTGTTGAGCAGTTCCACCCATAAGACTGACTATGCGGAGTCCATCAATCAAATTTTTCATGCAAGCCATCATCTTCAACTGCTGAAGTACAGGCTAAATGCATCTATGTTGTAATTGAAGTTACTATGTTTTAATAATTCTTAAGGTTTAAAAGCCACATTACAGACAACACTCAGAAGTTTACTACTTTTACAATAAAGAGGAGAAAGGATGTGATAAGAAAGTAGTTCTCAGTCTTGCCCTGCTCATTATCTTATATTTTTGGTTCACTCCTCAGAAGTTGAATAACTTGAGACAAAGCTAAATAATTCTTGGCATCTGATTTAGGTTCAGCCTTCCTCTAGTCATTATTACTTCTACAGTTCCTTGCTTGAAAGGGTACAAGCAGCTTAGATTCTCCCTTAATTCATTCCAAAGGATGTTAACCTTAGAGATGTTTATTTGAAGTGAGTTGGGGAAAAGTTTTCCTTTTGTTCAACAAAATAAAGCAATGATGTTTATCCTCATGCAGTCTATACACTTAACTGATTTTAGAAGAAGAGAAAATTACATCAAATTCATCTGGAGGCTTCAGCCAAATCAAATAATTCCCATCTCATAAAATATGCTTTTAGGGTCTGGTTTTTAATTTACCATTAGAAAATTTTAAATTGCTCATTAAAAACATTACTGAGGGGAAAAGAAAAAGTCAAATGAATGATTTTGTAGAACTTATTGCTGGAGTTATAATTATGTCCTCAGAACATAATTATTTAGAACTTTTTCTTTAGTAGATCTTCTGAATAGACAGAATTATTAAGATTCTAAATTAATTAACATCAAGCTTTTAACAGTTTTAATATATAATTTTGAAGAACAGAGAGGGGTCAAGGTAAGGGCAGGACTTGGTAACTTAACATGAGGGGTTTTTTGTAGGCATCTGGGGTGTCAGTAGTTTTGACAAGTAGCTTTTTTTATCAAAACACATGTAGAAGCCCTGGAACTTTTAACATGAATTTGATGAATGAAAGCTTTTAGAAGATTTTCAAATCAGTATTAATGTTAACATCATGGCAAACTATAAAAGTAAGCATGTTTGATCACAAGAAAATGACATAAAGTTCAAACAGCCTAGCCAGTGAGAATATTGCCAATAAAGTTGCAGGATCATAGAAAGCAGACATCTGAATACGAAGCTTTTAGCTAATTTTCCAATATCTCTTCCTGAGTTTCTCAAGAGAATTGAACAATTACAATAAATGAATAGAAGCATGAATGAGGTCCCAGATTAAGGAGATGATGAATAATACAGAAAAGCAGAAAATGAAATGAAATTGTCGACATTAAAATAAAATATATTTGTCATCATATGAAAAACAATAAACATTATTGATGAAATAATGGCCTGGCAAAAACTCTTATGAAAACTCCAAAATTGGGATTTTACAATTCACATACCAGCTTAGTACTTCACTGAATGCTTTTACTATCTAATTATCTAAGGTCTTATTTTGTTTTGCTACTTCAAAGTACATGGCATTTCCGTTGATTTTATAAGCGGCACTAAACATATTTCTCTCACAAGCTGATACTCCATGAGATGATGATGCAAATCAGTAATTCCTGTGGTTTATTTCACTTCTTTTTTACACTTTTAAAAACAGAATATGATATTCCCTGGAAGAGTTTTTTCACTGCCTTCTAAGAGAGCCAAAACACCAGTGTCAAAACGATTTCTGTAAATTATAGTAGAAAGGTGTTGTGTCAGGTTCATAAAATCTCACACACTTTGTCAGAACTGTAATGGGAAGATACTCCTCCATTCCCTTTTCATGTTCCCCTATCATCAAGCTAAGGGATCATCATTCTTGCTACAGCCTTTCTATCTATATTCATTATGATTATCCACAAAACTGACTACCATTTTTCTGGATGTTCTGGATGTCAAAAAAGCACTGAAATGAGATTCAGCCACAGGATCTTCATCACCATATTCTGGTTTTTAAAAGTGGGGAAACTTCCTCCCAGATTGCTGCACAGGAAAAGCCAAGGTAGGTATGGTATGTTAGCCCAAGTCTGTTTAGCCCTTGTGTTGTATAGGGGCTGCAACAGAAAAATGTAAGTACAGTTAAATTAACAATGATATGATATTTTCAAATATTCAGCTATCACCTTCTAAATGGAAGGAAATTGAGTGTGGTTTATAGGCTATTTAATTATTTCTTGTTTTCCTCAAGGATAACATTCCTAGCCCAAAGTTGCGTTAAAAAGAAAAGAAAAATCACATCAGAACAAAAATATGACTGAAGAATCAAGTCCAAGTAAGGAAGCATAACCTTATTTATATTTGTGGTATTCTGCATATCTCTATCATTTTTTAAAATAATTTAATTAGAAAATAATTTTTCTCCTTATACTTCATGTTTATATTGAAAAAAGTTATGCTGGGCAAAAGATACTGTTTTCCAAAAGTTTTATTGCCAGAAAATTATAAAGATTATATGCAAACTTTACTTTCACTACTTAAGAAATGAAACTTAATATTCCCTCTTTTTCAGTCCCTCCTTTCATACAGAATCTTCCCAAACAATTTTTCTTTGTTAAATGCATCTAGAAACAAGAAGTGCCATTTAAAAAGACCCTGAAATATATTTCTGAAATTGAAAAACTCCTTCATAGTTCAGAAATTTGTCACTGGAAGATTACTTCAAAACAATCATATCATACTTTAACCGCTGACCTTTCTTTGGTGATGGAATGATTTCTCTTTATGGCTTATCTACAAATGAGACTTGTACTGACCCCAGTACATCATGTCTGCCTTATTGCTGTGAGTTAATAGTATTCTGAGGACTTCTTTTGTCCTCAGCTCCACTGTTTATTCATTTTACCCAGGGGTCAGTGCTTGCTCAAACCATCAGCAACTGCTGAAAATCTTCACATTTTCTTTTGAACCAGCTGCTGATTCTGAGACTAAAGGCCTTATATGGAAATACTCAGCAGTGAAGACCTACAAAAAAATAATTTACAAGCATATGATAGAGGAATAACATGAGTTTTGACAGAATTACTTCGTAGGATTTATAATAGAATTAGACACTTCTCAAAAAAACAGGTACTGTCATATTATTCAATGGGTTCTCTAATATTTCCAAAAGGAAACATTCAAATCACCTTCTTTAATATTGCAGACAGAAGAATAAGTAAAAATAACAGTGTTTTCTAGTTTCTAATTTTGGACAATTCTAAAGTGATGAATTTGACTTTAAAATGTAAAATTAAAAGAAAATTATTGAAGGGTCTCATTTTTCCTATTGAAAGCCCATAATTGAATACTCTTTCTGTTTCTTCAGTTACACAGGTTATCTGATTTTAAATAGTGAAGGAAAATATGTTTGCGAGAATATGCTTGTAAAAAAGTTATATAATTCATGTAAGTTAAGGTTTTTCATGTAAATCAAAGGGAAGAGATTTTGAAAACGTTTCCTCAATGCAAAAATAATGCCATTACACTGGATCACATGAGGCCAGATGTCTTACAACTTATTTAAAGGCCAGAGTAAATATCAATGGTATAGAAATCCCCAATCCTAAACTGTCTGGAAAGTTGAGTAAGGACTTTAAGTTTTAGTTTTAAGCTAGAGACATGCTTCAGATATGGATTAGGAAAAAAAATTCTATGTCTATCAAGTGAAACTCCGATGAAAAATAGGTCCAAGATCCCACATTCTGATGGGTGTGAGGAGATGGGTATTCTGGCCTCATGTGCTTTTGAGACCACCTCAGTGAAAGTGCCTCTGCCAAGGTGGAGCATGATGATCACTGACTGTCCCCTATGAGGTCTCAGATGAGGTTGCTTAAATGTATGTGTAGCACATCAGTTCAACTGGTGCCACTCCAGGAGGGTGCCATGTGAGCAGGAGGCATTCCTTTCCAGGCTTTTGCTCTAGCCAAATTCAGCAGCACAAAAGTTATTTCCCCTGAAGTTTGTTGTCTCATAGAGATTCCTTGTGTTTAAAAGATGGGCCTATGAAATAACAGGAGCAAAGTAATTCTCTCTCTGAATCACATCCCTGATGCTTTTTGCCCTCAAATAGGATTCTCTGTCTTTTTACATGTTTGACTGATTCATTATATGTCCTTTAGGTGGGAGAAAACTAACACTTCATGAACTGCAAAATGTTTCATCTGGTTAGAAGCACTCGTTTACTGAAATCTAAACAGTTAAAAGTGAAATATATTTTAGCAAGAGGGTTTGGTTGGTTTGTTTAATTTGTTAGGTTCGCTTTTTTTCTGTCAAAGACTGGCAGAAGTTGGCATTTTGCTAATTCTTTCACTTTTAAAGAACTTTATTGATTTTTTTACTTTAACTTTTCACTTTAAAACACCTGTCATAGCAACTATAAAGTTTTTCATTCATCTGAAAAGCATTTTATTCCAAATTTTACTTAGAAAATATTTGACATTAAGTATTTATTAAAAACAAATAAACAAACAAAAGAAAACCCCACAGAATTTGAACTGAAAATACGATCCTTATCTGTCTATATCTATTAGGCAAAAAAAATCCATGTGTGTATTATATATTCATTATACACACATGTATACAACATGCATGCACGTATTTCAAAGCAGATATGTGGAGAAAGACTTGAGGGTACAGTGGATAAATAACTCAGAATCACCTGGAAATGGGCACTTGCAGTCTGAAAATCCAAATATATCTTGGAATGAATCAAAAGATTTGTAGCCAGCAGGTTGAGGGAGGTGATTCTGGCCCTCTACACTGCTCATGTGAGACTCCACCTAGATTGCTGCATTCCATCTGTGGGACCCTCAATATTAGGACATCGATCTATTGGAGAGCTGGGCTGGTCCTGTTATGTAGACAGTGTGAGGTTTGGGGCTGTTCAGCCTGGAGAAGAGGAGATTCTAAGGAGACTTTATAACAGCCTTTCAGTACCTAAAATATAATAAAGCTGGAGAGAGACTTTTCAGAAGGACATGTAAGGGTATGAGAAAGGGGAATGGTTTTTGATTGAAAGAGTTTTTAGACTAGATATGAGGGTAGTAAAACAATGGAACAAGTTGCCCAGGAAAGATGTGAATGATCTGTCTCTGGAAGTGTTCAAGGCTGGGTTGAATGAGTCTCTGGAAAACTTGGTCTTTGGAAGGTCTCACCACTTCTGGCAGCGTGCTTGGAACTAGGTGATCATTAAGGTCCCTCCCAACCCAAACCACTCTATGATTCTATAAAAAATAGAAAAGAAGAACTGAAGCCTATTTTTTATAGATTAAGCAATCTGATATTCTTTTCGAATACTGTTGGGGCAACAGTATTGGTAAAAAAACAAAAACAGGCACAGGAATGGCATTTTCAATATTGTGTTATGCAGTTCTGTTCAGGAACTTCAATGAATTTATCACAATGATAAAATGTATGAGAAGTGTTTACATCTCGAGTAGTTCTTCCCTTGAGGAGCTGCACAGCAGAATTATAAGCCACATAGAGACAAGCTGTAGGATTCATGACAGACAGAGAGGGAATTGTCTTGTCAGTCTCACAAGTCTGAGGACTGTGAACGGAATCTCATCAAACGTAATTTCTATTTCACTTTGTACATCAAATGCCTCAACTAAAATTCCACATTCCACTGTGACTGAATTAACTTGCTCCTTCTGGACAGTTGCGTTCCTTGAGCCTTCTAGTACCCTGAAAAGATAACAGAACTGTCCATAAGAATTAAAAGTGAAAGATGTAAAAGTAAATAGCGGAAATTCGGTGGTCGTTAGTGCTGCCTATCTAACTGCAAACAGAGAAAGGTTTCTTCAGCTTGCATTAAGCATCCTTTCATTGAGACCAATGTACTCTTTGATGAAATTTTGGGAAATGATTGATATTACAATAAATTTAATTGCAAGAAAATATCAAAAAGAAAGCAATACTTCTCCATCTTGTCTGTTTTGCTTCTGTTTTACAAAGGCTTACACATTCTTGTATCTCTAGAGAACAGAGAGTATTTCTCAGTTCCTTGTAGGTGTGAGATTTATCTGAGGTGGTCTCAATTGCTATCAAAGGTGCTATCTATTTTTCAAATCACCAGCAATACCAAATAATGCTCTCTTTACATGTACAGTATTTCCAAAATGTAACCTGGACATTCCAAGGAACCTCATGATAGGAGAGAGAAATGTTGAATTTCATCTTCAATCTAATTGACAATGGTGGCTAAGCAGTGTCTAGCAGGTCATACGAGGTCGGGACCAGCACATGTATGTTTGTGTTCCATTTATTACAAAACAAAATGGGATTACCTGCTGATCCTAATGAGTTCTGATTCAATAATACCTAGGTTAGTATTTAAGTCCATGTTCAGCAGCAAATCCCATGATAGTCTGACAAACTGTTTGAAGCAGGGAGCTTTGCTCTGCAGCAACTTGCCACCAATGGCATCTCTGTTGAGTGAGGAGGGAAGATGTCACTGCTTAGCTCTCAGTGATTTGTATCCTCTCTGAACACAGTAATTCTGTGCTTCTGATTATTGTTCTTTGGAAGTCTATGTTTTTAACCACAAATAAAACTAATTCTGATTTTCAGGAAACTTGCACAGATAATTGTTGAATAAAAGTGCATACATTATATTAAAATGTATATTTATATACAAATATAATATTTAAACATGTAAATAATAATTTTAAATGGATGGATGGATGGATGGATGGATGTATAAGAAACAAATCACTCTTCACTAATAATGCAGAACACAACCAAGGGAAAATTATAGTGAGTTGGAATCAAGATTTAAAGCAGATAATATTAGTGTAGAGGTTAAAAAATTAATTTTATCCTAAAGGACAAATCTGGAAAATTCTGTGGTTATTTAAACATGAAAATCCATATGCATTACTATATGAAGATGGATTTTCAACAGCTGCAATTTTAATATGCAGATAGTTTGAATTTCTGTGATGTCACAAACCAACCATTTTGAATGAGGATTTAACTAATTTTGCATTTAATCATAACATACAGCTGTTGAAATTTTAGGCATTTTTAATTTAAATTTAGTTTCTATTAGAGTGGAAGCATGAAGAAGATACTCCAAGTATGGTATTTCTTAAAATTACATATTTTTAATGTGAAATATGACATTTAAAATGACATATTTTTAATTAATTCATAGCATAACAGGCATTTCTAAATTCTCAGAATCTTTTCTTCTGAAGTTAACATCCTCAGTTTAGGGAAAATGCAACATGTGCAACATATGCTGATTTAAAACAACGGCTTATTCAAAGTTTGTATTGACATCTTTTTGACGTTTGACATACAATATGCATGAGGATAACATTCAGATTACTAATTTATGGATTAAAAATTCAGAAGAAAAAACGAAGGTTGCTCCAGTAGTGCTGAATCATATATGTTATTCTTATGGAATGTGTTGAAAAATAAGTTTAGGTGTCTTCCCAAACACTAGTAACTGGAAAATGTTTTCAAAGTGATCTTTATTTTCTGAAGAAAGCATATAGTTCTACTGTGAGTGTTTTGAGTTGTTTTCAGGGAGTCAACTCTGCTACTACCTATTTATAAACAATTATCAGAGCCCTACGAGATTAATCAAAATGAATCAAAATGAATCTTATACCAATTCACTTAATTAAACCAAGCAGAAACTTGTTTGAGAAGATCAAGTGTCAATATGCACTCAAAGTGCTCAGCCTTCTGGAATAAAATTACTTTGATCTTTGAAAAAACTCATAAAAGAGGAATGAATATTCTAGGTGTATAATTGTATATTTTTGCAATACATGTATTTTTTCTGAAAGATTTTAATAGAGATCTGGAACTTCACAAGATTAAATTAAACTATTCAAAAAAAGCTAGGCAGAATGTCACAGATCTATAAAGGACCAGAAAAAAAAAAAAAAAAATACCAAAGCAAAAAACTACCAAAAACCACACTCTGAAAATTGTAAAACATCCTTTCTATAAAAGACTTATGTGTGCTATAAATTAGTTGCCTTATGGGCTCAAATTGAAATTATGGAGAGGAAAACAGAGTTGCTTGTTGTTTTTCTTTACTTCCAAGAGTATAAATACACTCAATCATCTGGAAAGCTTGGGTTTTGGCATTTGTTTGGTTTTATTTGGTGTTCATTTAGAGTATAGGGACTTGGGAAAAAGTGCTCTGCAATCCATGTGCTCATGGCCAAGCTGGATATGGTCATCACCTGTATCTGTGCTGAGGGCAGAGCAAAAAGAAAATTGGTTCTTCATTAGAGCAATGAGACAAATGGCTAGAGAAGGAATTGTACACACTTAGTATTTAACCATGTTTAATTATACACATTATTTTCACAACATGGACATTTGCTTAAAATGTTTAATATCTTGTATGGGTTATTTTAGATACAAAGAAATATATGTGGTCTGTTCATTTAATGCTAATGAATAACTGACTAAGATAATATGTTATTAATCTGTTTGCGTTTATAAAACATCAGTGCACAAAACATATTTTGGATCTCTTTCCTTAACTATCTAGGGCATTATCAGTCATGAAGAACCATATGTTTTCAGAAACAGTTATAAACTATCAGCTCCTTATTTTTTAAGTGCTGAGGAGGAAAAAAAATAAAAGCTCAAAACTCAAAACTGAAAAACCTCAGGAAAAAAAAAGTAAAACCTTCTTTATATATATTAAATGGACGTACTGAATTATACAATTAATTAAAAATTCATTTTTGGTCTCATGCCAGCTTTAAGTTAAAATGTTGAGATTTAAATTTCAGGCAGCCTAAAAGTTTTTGAATTACTGTCTTCCTTAGGTTCTGCATCTAAGCATCTAAGCAACTACTTTGTTGGTACAATTCCTCTTCTGCTGTATCAGAGTGTCTCCACAGATTCCTTTCCATAGGAGTGTACATCACCCTAGACAAAACTTAAGATCAGTTGCATAATTAAATGGCTCAAAGAGTTGCCCCATCAAGCAATTTGAACAGCATGGTTACTACACTTTTAAAAGTGGAATTTAGATTCAGACTCCTAAATATTGATGTCTACAAAGGAGTTCTCTACATGTGATTTAGCCAAGTATTCATTAGATCCAAGAAGGGTTTGCAGAGATCCTGGGCTCTCTATATGCTTGATCAAAGTTGGCTATGTCACCCCTACTGATTAGAAGGCATCCACCTGTAGAAAGTTTTAGGTCTTTCTTCAGAGGTGCTGAGTGTTGCAATTACAAAGTCTGTAAGAATGACAATTTTTAAATAAGCAGTTTCTAGCCTCAGGAACTCAAGTTATTGTTTAGGAAATAAACAATATATCCAGGACAGTAAGAAATGCCAACCATCCTTATGCCTTTTTGTTTTTTCCCTTCAGACAGACTAATATAGAATATTCTTGTTTTGGGAAGCTACAAGAACGATTTCTCCAGTATGTGCATTATTGTAGAAATTAGTCTTTAAAAATGCTACTTAAAATAACTCTTATTGAAAAGTGTGTTGCCAGCAACTTTGCCCAGACAAAAAACACAAACAAAACCTAATCCTGAGGTAATATTGCAATACATTAAAACTAAAAGAAAAAAATACATATTTCTTTCTACAGGTTAGACTTTCATTACTGAAAAGTATTTATTTTTCTTTCCCCAAAATAACATTTCATTATTTTGCTGGAAGAATCATATTTTCATCAGAGAATTTTGTAAAGTTAGACTTCAAAGATTTTTTAAGGATGTAGATTCCACCTCTTGAGTTTTTAAATTAACATGTTGACATATTGCTTTGCTCAATTAAAAAGCACAGAGAAAATAAATGATGAAATAAATACACTCCTAAAATAGTGAAAAGGGTATTGCATAAGGCTGAGCTGGAATGTCAATCTTAAAAAGCAGCATTGAATTAACAAGATAAGAAGAGTTTTCTTCCATGAGTTCCTGAGACAAAGATTTATCACTTGCTTGTTGAGCTTGACTGACTGTGAAAAGAAACAAGGCAATTTCACCTCAGAGACAGCACATCTTCAGAATTTACTGTGACACCCTGACTTTCAAATTTTTCAGTCACATCCTCACAAAAGAGCCCTATGATTCTTCTAGCTAGAACTTAGGCTCAAAGTTTAAATTAATGCCAGAAGTGAAGTTTCAAATTTTCAGCTGGAACTGGACCATTTAAATTGTTCGGCTTGATTCTGTCTTTAAATTTCATCAGGGTATTTATGTTTCTGTTAGCTTGTTTTATTGGCTCCATAAGATATAGTGCATACTGTTAATGGAACATATTTTGGGACTTTTTTAGCACTCCTATTGAGTTTCCAGAACTGAAAAGAAGTTTCTGGGGTGCTTTGATCACGACAGGAGTTTTTCAAGAGAATTTTTTATGGATTATAGGGCTTTAAAAACAAGTCAGTTCTATACATGCTGCAGAGCCAGAGAGCTGAGATTTTTATGCATCTGAATTAGAATTAGGCTTCATGAGAGCTCAGCCACTGAAGCCTGCAGAAGTTCTCTAGAGAACACTTACAGAAAATTATTTTCCTCAAATCATATGCTTTTTATGGTTGAATACTGAGAGCTTGATTTTATTTCCTATGGAAATCAGGGTCAATATGGGTTTTTTTTATGTTCAGAATATGACAGGCCCTGGAAGGTAGTTTTTCAATGTCCGCTAAATCCCTGCAGGGGATACTGTGGAAGGCAAAGGAAAGGCAAAATCATTAAAATAAAAATGAATTTGCTTTTTCTGCATCTTTTTCTGCTTCTTAAAGATAAATCACGCTTTATTTTTCTAGTGTATAGCTGTAAGGGAGACAGAGAGCATAAGTTATATTTGATTTCTTACTGCCTTTATTGCATTCAAACAAAGGGGACTTTGCTTTCAAATGATTTAAAATAGCTTATTTCTCTGCATTATCCCCTAGTCTATGGATCCTAGTTAAAAATTATAATTGTGCTCTAACACTAAGAATATTTCAGGTGTGATCAGAACCCTTTTGATCAAGTTACCCCCAAGCCTAAAGTTCTCATCTGTGCTGTTGTTTGTTGCTGACATTTTGGATAGAGACTCTACTCCCAAGTTCTTTGCCAGCAGTAAGGATTTTACCATAGTGTCTTCAACAAGAAGAAAAATCTCATTATATCAGAGAAGAGGGAAGAGGAAAAAGAAGAAAGAAAGAAAATTGTCAACTATATCAAATGATGGTGAACAAAGCAATTGCCTTTGGATTTTTCTATGAATTATCTTGCTCTAGTATCATTACAGAACTCGCAAAAACTGTAATAATGATTATTAGAGTTTTATATTGCAAAATATATGTAATAATGAATAATGCAGAAAAGGTTGCTTCTTTAGGACAATGATTTAGTTCTTACACAAGGTGTAAGGCTATCTGATATAGTGAGGGAAGAAACAGAGATAAGGGGAAAGGTATTCTTCAAATAGATGTATGAAATAAAGGAATTCAAGGTTTTCTGAAGAAGAAAAATTCCTCAATTAATTTATTATTTTCATTTCAGAGTTTACTATCTAAAAATGTCAGCAATATAATTATTTTAGAGCAACTTCTATGGTGATAACCATGTCTGGTTAATAAACTGCTGAGAAGAAGAATGAAGTCTTCAGCAGGTTTCATATATGAATTTGATACTAAATCCTGTGTCAAAAATATTTAAATTAAAATATAATAATGATAATAAACATTTTCATTTAAAATTTGCTCACTAAATAAAGATACAGCTTCAGCTTTTGAACTAAAATTTAGGTTTGCATTACTCTGATTGATACAGAAGTTTCAGCAACTCATTTTTTGAACTTACCCATCAGAACAGAATTGTAACTAGGAACCCAGATTAGACATCTCTGGGTCAGTTTTGCAGCGTTTATGAAAGATTCTTTCAGTAGAAGTCCTCAGCTCTGACCATAGGACATTTTGTCTGTGCAAATTTCGTGGAATAGCACCCAATTCCTTTTTCATGCAAATATTTAATAAGTTCCTCAGAAGGTTCATACTTAATTGTATTCAGCTTTTATGCTTGTAGTTGAATATGTGAGAGGGAAGGAAATGAAGCATGCAGCTCCTAAATGAGAGTACTTCAATGAGATAATCACAGCTTATACTGCATAAGATCTTTTCACACCCTCTTTCTACTCATTAATTTTCCAGAAGTAGACTTTAAAAGACATAATATTTTTCTTTGACATAAGTAAATGATTAAACTTTCAATATAAACTGTAATGTAACATGCACCATTTGAGCCTCCATTCTCAAAATCCAAGACATAAATGAAGTAGTTTGTATTTGAGTCATTCATCTCTATGTGTTGTACTTGTTTATTTTCACTTTATGTAGATACTTTTAAGTAACCATTTTTAACACGGATTTTATTATACCAGGTATTTATTACTCATTTACTTGTTTCTCACACATAGATCTTCTTTGTCATTACCTTATTAAAATACTGTTGTTCTGCTAGTAGTGCTCAGAAGCATTTTTAGAATATTGATACCTGAGAAAAGCTTGAGCAAACTGAGGTTCTAGACTTTAGGAATAAAAGCAGCATCATTATTTATGTTTAGTCTACCAATTAAGGTATATGTTAGTGATTTCCTTCAATAAATTCACTTAAAGCATCTAATACTTCATACTCCAGCCAAAACAAAAGTCTTACTTCTAGAAGATTTTAGTTTCAGTATGTGCAGACCAATACTTTCCTTGTATATTCCTGATGCTTTGGGAACTCATTCATTATTTAGACTTTCAATTAGAAAAATAAAGGGAAACACTTTTAAGGATTTCTTCCATTAAACTAGTTGAAATCTTGGCTCAAACTACGAAGTGAGAATTTATTCAAGCAATGGATACACTTGTTTACATTTTGAATGAGTAACTGGATGAATTTCCAGGTCACTATTCAAGCAAACTGAAGGTAGACTTGCCAGTTGTAACATTTCCTATCAGTTGGCTGAGGGTAGTGCCTGGTATCAAAGTGACGCCTGCAAAGCAAGCAGTACTGTTGATTTTAAAATAACAGTTTCACAGTTTAAAAAGAGATCATGAAAAGACCTATTCTTTTCTTGACTCCAGTTCAGAGCTCCCTCCAGGCCTGAAACTCTTTCTCCCTCTTTCATGCCATTGTCAGAATTAAAATCTTCCTCCTTTTTAATTTGAGAAGTAAAATTAGTTTGAATACCACATCAGAAGGCAAATTCCACTCAGGAACACAATGAACTGTACTTTCTTTCATGGATGAGTTAAAGATAGCTAAAAAAAGGCTAACAGTGATAAAGAGAAAGGATATGAGTTTCTTCCGATGCAACTGACATCAAAGGGTGATACTTGAAACTAAAATAAAAACTACAACACTTATCTCATAAAGTTTTTTTGTGGTGTGTGTGAGAAAGTAAGGTTTTTGTTCTACAGTGACACCAAAATAAAACAAGTCTCAATTGATTTGTACTTGATTGTTAGCTGGCTAATTCAAAGAGGTTCATTATTGACTTCATAATTCAGTGGTACTAAAGATACTTTGTGGTTAATACTGAAAGAGTGCTAATGCGTGTATGTGTGCATTTCAGGCTAGTAAATATTGATGTTCACCTTAGCTATAGGCACAGTAAAGGCCAGGCCTTTTGATTTTCTTTCTTTTGAGGTATGTGTAGGTGTGTGTACAAGGTCATGATTTTCTGAGGCATGTGATGTGGCAGTAAATATGATATTCTACTGCATTCTGCTTGTACACTGAAGCTGATGTGATCGTATAGACTATTTTTGGTGAACATTGTTTTCTAAATACAAAATGGCAAACCAAAAAGTATAGCTTAACTTGCTCTCTGATCTTAAACAGAAAGCTAAACATTTGGGTGTAAATTTACAAAATTAGAATATAGTTGGCGTGTTCTTCAGTGTGCAGATCTCCAAAAACAGATGTTTAGGCCTTTTGCAGCGTCTCCACATTCTACTGGCTTTGCTAGGGATCCTAACAGTTGCAAAGTTGCTATCTTTTTTTACTTTAATCATAGTTTTTAATTTTAAAAGCTCTCTTTCTGGTCACATAACTTATTAGTATGTATAGTACTATAATTTTGCAGACATAAGTACATGTATGAATGCATTTCATTTGTTCTATGTGAAGTAGATTATTATATTACATAACCAATTAGAGCTGCAAAAAAGGATAATTTTTTGAAGAAAAACTCCCCATATCATAGTCCTGCAGGTATCTCAATATGAGCAAATATTGGCACTCATTTGGAACATGAGGGAAGATTTGCAGGACTCTCTACAGAAGCCAGCTTGGACGGACTTAATAGTAGGGTTTGTCACCAAAGCAATTCATCGGTTGCCTCCGGGATCCTGTGACAGTAAACCCTCAGAGAGTCCAAAATCAGACTCTGTTTCCTCCTATACTGGGTAAGTAAATATCAAGCACCAGTCTAATGCTGATAAAGAAATATCAGATACAAGTTTCAGGGAAAAAAAGGACTTAGAAGAGGAAGATATATTTTTTAAACTATGCTATATTCTTAAAAGAAGAACTTTTTTTTTATGCTCACTGTGCCAAGTGAGAGAAAAATACAATTTAACTGTAAGAATAGCCTAAATCTGTGCAATAGAAATGCAAATTCAGTAGATTTTCCATCAATTATTCAAAGCTGTTGGATTAGACAATACAAAGTAAGAGTTGAAGCTGCTGTCTAACTCTAGTGTTGAGACTATGCTAAAGATGTGATTTTGCTGCCTGAAGAGTGTTTCCATAAAGTCTTCACATATAAAGAGAAATTTCACTGAAGATGAAATTTCACATAATGAAATTTTAAAATTTATTCATGAAAAGCGTATTTCTGTTCTAAATCAGTCTTGTTGATTATAAATACAGTTTATAAAGTCCAATGTTCTGAAAAGTGTTCAAAGAAAAGGAAATAAAACAGTTCAAATACATATGCCTTGAAATTACTTCAGAGGCTTAGCTAACAGGAGTAAGAGTTTCCATTATATAAGCATACATTTGCCATCCAAATGAAGGATTCATTAGAAAATAAAAAACACATGTTGGAGCAGTCTGTAATGCACTTCTTTTTTCTCACAGCCCCTTTGATTATGCCAACCATGTAATTCTACCTTGATCCTTCCCACAGCAGTTCAGATGTGTTACTGTACAGACATTCATGTATTTGTTGACTACAACAAAACTACTCTGAATGCAAAAATTTAGCCCATTATGTTCGTGCAACATCAGGTCTGCTCCAGGGGTTAACAGTGAAGATTAAGAGAACAAAATATAAACAGATAAATTCAGGATTCATACACTAAGTTACAATAAGTATGAGCTAGTGTGTGTAATTTTAACTGAAAAGATTTTGGGATTTTATTCTGACCACTCCAGATACTTTTTAAAATATAGAAAAACAGGTGGAGTAACAGCAGTAGTTCTCAAACAACCAATCTGCAGATTCAAAGAGTAGCAGAGAAATTTTTACCCTTTCATATTTAGAAATGACAGAAGGAAAAAGATCATATGCATATCTGCTATTGATTCTCAAATTAAGAGAGAGGTAGAATAAAAAGCTTAAATGGTGTGCATAGGAATGGCTTCAGTGCTATGCAGAGGAAAAATACATACTGGCATAAATCAAGGACTATATAAGTGATAAAAAACCCCAAATGACTAAATTATTTGAAGGGCAGGGTAATGAGGCAAATCAGAGATGAAACAATTCTGATAAATTCTGTAAAAAAGTGGAAAGAGACAGTAAAATGTGCAATATCCAAAGCAACATAAACATTATTTCAAATATGATGCTAGTAAGTTAGAACAACTTTCCATGATATGAGAGTTCTAAATTACCACTATATATAAGATATAAGGTAAGAATATGACAAACAATTGAAATATTTAGCTACAGATGATTTTTTATTCAAATTTTAGACTGTGAAATATACAAACATATTCTAATGTGAAATTTATGCAGATAATTTACAAATCAATGGAATGGTTCTAACTTTCTTTAAAAAAATTGTATTTCAAATTTATGGCCATTTCTAAATCTTAGATCCACACGACAGATCCTATTAAAAACATTTTCAGTTCTGTTTTTATGAATTTTCTGTATTTACAGTTAAATAAGTTATTGT
Source organism: Sterrhoptilus dennistouni (assembly GCA_013397095.1). NCBI lineage: Eukaryota > Metazoa > Chordata > Aves > Passeriformes > Zosteropidae > Sterrhoptilus > Sterrhoptilus dennistouni. The sequence goes on from VWZU01007463.1 coordinate 1,163,050, forward strand.
CAGTTAAATAAGAATATATTTATAACTATTGTCAGTTAAATAAGAACATGACTGTTTAAAACTCTTTATCACCATGACTCCAAGGAATCAATCCTGTTTTCAAATTTCTTCAGTTCTTAAGACATGTCTGCACCTGTGCCATGTGAAGTGATTTCCTGCCTTTCCGATGACAATGATGTTTGCTGCTATCATTGAATATAAATACTAGGACTAAAGAATATTTTTTCAGCTTTTAACCTTTAAAATGCATTTAATTTTATTTATCAAACATACATGATTCTCTAGTGTAATTTAAAAATTCAAATTGTTTTAAAGTGCATTTTAGTTAAACTCAGTGATGCTTGAAATGTCACCAATGTAAATAACTTTTTGAAGGTAAATCCAAAGAGACTCATTTTAACTCTAAAAAGCTTAAATGTACATGGAAACCATCTGTGTTTTGTCAAAGACATTAAAGTACATTTTCTTGCACTTATTGTTCTGTGAGCAATTCTGCTTTGAACTGCTTTGGATAATGGAATGAAGTACTTTTAAAATTCATGACAAGAAAATTCTTTGCCATTTTCAGAAGAAGCAAATACTAATATGACTTTTATTCTAAATGTTTGCAAGGCGTCTCTTCTGAGTATCTACTCAGATTTTTTTGTTGCTTTGATTTGTTCCTTTCTAAGGACTTCTGAAATCAGCTTCCTCATATTCAGGAACCTTTAGTATGTATTTCCTTCCTTCCTTCCTTCCTTCCTTCCTTCCCGCCTTCCCGCCTTCCTCCTCCCCTCTCTCCCTCCCTATTTGAATTACATCTATTTTGGTGGAAGGCCCCGCATTGAAACTTCTATTTCCCCAGCAGCCAAATTAAATACATTGCAGCTGTTTCTCCCTGAGCCTTCTCCAGGCTGACGAGCCCCAGCTCTTTCAGGCCCTCCTCGGATGCCAGATAATCCAGACCCCCAGTCATATTCATGGCCCTTCACTGAACAGCCTCCAGCATGTCCAGATCTCTCCTGCATTGGGAAGCCTGGGCATGGACCAAGAAATCCAAAGGTGTTCTCAGCATGGCTGAGCAGAGGGAAGGATCACCTCCCTTGACCTGCTGAAAATACTTTTCCTAAGGCGAGGCAAGAAATCACTGACTTTGTGATGGGGTACATTGCATGCTCTTGTAATATTTTCAAACTATTCCTTCAGATTTGATTGCCTCTCATTTCTTCTACCCCAAATACTGTTCGTGTTTTGGGATTTTTCTTCTCCTGACTTCATAAAAATTATAATTATTGAAAACATATTTTCTTAGTATTGTAAGCATTTACTTTTTCTCCTATTAATGGTAACTTTTTTTTTTCTGGAATATAATCAAATGAAAAACATGCAGAAACAAAACAGGTCATCAAAGTGAACTGAATTACCACACTTATTATTTTGACATGTCACTTTACATATGCATTTCTACTACCTTACTGTTATCAGTGTTTCTATTTCTACCATAAAGTTACAAAATCTATGAGACTCCAAAGACTGCTTCTTTCCTGTATTTTGAAGACCAGGTAACAAGGGGTATAAAAATATTTTATTTTTGCCCTTTTTTTTTTTTTTTTTCCTGTAGTGGAATATACGTTTTTAGGAAGAAATTATTTTGTTACTCTCTTGTGAAAAATGAAGGATGTTTCAAGAAATTTTATGCTTATAAGGACTCATATAAAGATCCTTTTCAGACACTTTTAGGCAGTCATCTGAACATAGGTGTAATTTCTGTTTTCCCTCATCTAAAATTCTTACATCAGACTTAATAAGAAAAATATTATCTGTATACTAAAAAGGAGCAGAATCTGGAAATGAGTGGATAGTTTGGGGTTTTTTCTCCTTTAGTTTTTAGTTTTTTAAAAATTGTACGCCTGCTAACAGGCTCTTTTTCCATTTGTAAACAGCTAATCTGTGGCATGTGTGGCAACCAATATATTGTGTCATTTAAGAAAACTTTGTATTCATAATAAAAATGTGCCCCTTCTCAGGGTTATTTGATCTATAAAGTTGAGCGAGTTATATATTCTGTTAATTTGTTTTACTAACCACTACAAAATATGTGCCATTATGTTGTGATATTTACTAGAAAGTGAGTTCAAGAACAAATGAAAGGGAAAAAAAAACCCCTCTCTTCTATTAAATCCTTATGTAGAGTTGATGTGATTTTTTAACTTTTCTTCATTTAGTTGCTATAGAAGAGGAAGTCATCTTGGAGAAGAAACAAATAAAAGAAAATACAAAGAAGATGACTCCTAGCCATTAGACACAATTCAACTCTATATATCAAATTTTTTTACAAAAGTTTTTTT
>VWZU01007463.1:1165399-1261387 GCA_013397095.1 Sterrhoptilus dennistouni
TTTTTGTTTTTTTTTTTTTTTTTTTTTTTTTGGGAGAAGATCCTGTTCAGAACATGATACTCATTTAAATGGGACCTTAGGAGAAGTACCACAGCCTGTGCCTTTAACAATGCATCACACTGCTCTGGAGCACTCCTGGGCTCTGAATACAGCTCCATATCCCACTACTCTGTTGTAAAAGCCTCGAGCATGTTTTGTGTATGTGCTAATAGCATTGTCTCTAATAGTTTTTCTGGGCACAATCTGGGAGGTTGAATTTTCCAGGGACTGTTCAACATAGTTGGTTCTCATGCAGTAACGTTATGCCAAAAGCAAAAAGAGTGTCCCACAGCAGATGCAGACTACTCTGTTTAGCCAGCTTCAATGCTCTTAAATGCTCTTGGGTATATTTAGTTGACTAGTATAGGCATAGCGAAATACTTTCCACCATGGTTTTCCAGTAAAATATGAGTGGTATTTAATAAGGTATCTCTGAGAGAAAATAATAATGGTTTGTTTTAGGAAAGATTTAATAGTAGCAGTAGACGAATAATTGCAAGTGGTATGGATTTAGGCAAGCTATTTAGCTGTTACTGTTAATCAGAGATTAGTTTGAATAGGTTTATGCATGACATGGACCAACAGCAATGTGAGTTACTTATGAGCTCAGAAGTGGTTGGCAGAAGGACTAATTGCAGTGACGACCAAGTAAGTTGTATTCACACTATCTTCAAATATTCATAGAATTTTCTCTGACAGCTGTGTCAGGTGTGGAGTTGTTCCTCCTTGAAACTGTAATAGTGTTCATTCAATTAGAGTTCCATCACGCAGACCAGGTTTACAAAGATCTGAATATATTTCAAAAATATCACATACCTTTGTGTTATTTGACTGTCACAAAGCACTGGTTTCAAAGAACTTTTCAGGTGTGTGATCTAGGATTTTGTACTTGTCTGTCTAAAACACAGAAGGCCTGCAAACTAGGTACCCTGACATTTGATTTACACACTTGCCATTGTCTCAAAATATATATGTATGCGCATTATATTCTCCATTTCTTTCTGGTTTTGGAACAAATGCAACAAAGCTGAAATTTTTGTTTACTTTTAAAATAAATTCATTAATTAATGGACATTTTTCAGGGGAAAGGTACCAACAATTCAGAGTCTGCTCTAACAACAGTGAGCAGATTAAAAAATGCAGAGTGAAGAATAGAAAAAGTTTACTTGCTAGCCCCATATCATGTGTTAATGTAAATTTTTGTGGCTTGTTTTCACCACCTACTTCAGATCTACTTATTTCAGATGTAATTACTTTTACAAGAATGACAATATATTGCCTGTACATTTTCCAAAGTATTCCAAAGATGGGGTGGATGCCCCATCCCTGAAGTGTTCAAGGCCAGGTTGGATGGGGCCCTGAGCAACCTGATCTAGTGGGAGGTGCTGCTAGCTATGGCAAGAGGTTGGAGCTAGATGTCCTTTAAAGTTCCTTCCAGCCCAGGCCATTTTATGATCCTGTGATTAAAAAGTGAAACTAAGTGTGATGAGTCTAAAGTTATTATATTAGAATCTTTAATCTTGCAACTCAATGTGAAACTGCAATGAACCACAGTGCTATTTGTAAAGATGTAGAATTTAATTATATTTGGATTAAAACTGTGGAATAGATGTTGAATATGATAACACAGCGATGACATTTAAAAGATAAGCAATCAAAATTAATTTTTTAATTAAAAGTTGTCACATATTATCTAAATTAATTCAGATTATTTTATTTTAAAATTTTTATATACATATTTTTTATATATATATATATATATTTGCAGGATTTACCACCAATTTGGAGATGATTTTGAAGTGTCTTATGACTGCTGAAACACGTCAATGTAAAATTGTTTGATGTCTTTGGAGATACCTTATTGAGTCGTTTCACCATAAGAGGGTTGATAAAAACAGTAAGGGAACAAGGGGCAACAGTTTTAAATTGAAAGAGGATTTGGATAGGAGATATAAAAAAAAATGTTTTTGCAATAACAGTGGTGAAACACTGGAAGATGCTGCCCAGAGAAGTTGTGGATGCCCCATCATTGGAAGTAACCAAAGATAAATAGGATGGGAATTTGCTGGTAGAAGGTGTCCTTGCCCATGGCAAGAGAATCAAAGTAAGTGATCTTTAAAGATCCTTTCCAACCCAAGATTTTATGATTCTATGAAAATCTGGCCCAATATTTAGCTGGTGTGTAATCTCTGTAAAGGCACAGAAAATCTTTTCCAGTAGAGGACTAAAGTGGTTGAGTACTGGCAGTAAGTGTCCAGGTACATCAGAAAGTAATGTTATGAGATTTTTAATCTGTATTTAGGATTTTTTCCTCAATGTGTTTTTATTTCAGCTTTTAAAACTGGAAAGCTGTTATTTCTTTATTTAAATGTATTGTTTGTTTTCTATACGCTTCCATACTCTGGAAACAATAAAACTGATCATTCAGGAAACAAGATAGTTGTGATAGTTGGGTATAAGATGTACCCAAAGGACATCTGCTGCAGATGGTTTGTCTTTGGCAGCCATATGTCATATGCATTTTGGCAAAAAGGTATATGACTTTTTATTTGCCAGCTATTGTGCAGTAGCCAGATATTTTTGAAGCAGATCTATAAATAATACATTTCTCTACCTCTTTGTCTCTCTCTGTTGTTCTTTGTCTCTTTGTTTTAAACCTAATAATATCCTCTGTGAAAAAGATGTGGTCTGCAAAATAACAGAAGATGAAGGTCATATAAATTCAAAAGGAAAAAGTGAAACTTTTTAATTCTTTGGGTTTTTCCTTGCAAATCATCCCTCACAGAACTGAAAACATTGAAGGGAAATGTCTCAAACCTGACAACACGTGATATCATGTAAGCATATAGAAAATATTTCAACAAGGTCAAAACAGAGTATTTTGTTTTGCAAGGTGTCTCTAACAGGCTGCATGCATATAACTGGATCTATAAAGACAATTTAAGATACGAGTTTTAATCATACCTTTACTTTATGCCAGGATACAACTTGGATCGTGTCATTCCTTTTAATTCTTCCTCCATGGGAGAGAAAATCTCCTGTGATTGTAACACTCTGTGACAGATATTCTGAGAGAAGGCCAAGTGTCAGAAACTAAGTGTAGGAAATTCTGCTTTGTGACTCAGAGCTGCAATATAACCTTTTCATTTTTGAGGTGAATAGAGATCATAACCATGAAATCACTAAAGTAGCACTATGCTTGCTCCTAAGATTGCTTGAGATAGTTAAGCATGGGCAATGATCCTGTTTCTCTTTTCCTTTCTTGTTTACTTGCTTGGCAAATCCACTTACCTGTGCACTATCTGCTGTGGAAGGGTGCTCAGTGAGAAAGTGTGTTTGCTTTCCAACTGTAACCCTTTGCAATATACATCTGAGGTAACTAGACAAACTTGACTTTGATGTTGATGTCACTCTTTAAGGCACTATACCTTTCTTAAAGCAAGCAAAATAAGTCAGACAATTCACACCTTAAAATTAGAGGGTTTTTTCCTCTAAAGGTCTTGTGGTTCAGAAGTAAACCACACTATTGAAAAGTTAACAACTTGAACCCCACTGAGGGTGACCTTAATGCCATTTTCAAATCAATCGCGTTGAAATGTTTTTAACATAATTTTATAACCAAATGCCTTTGAGTAACTATATTTCATAAGATGTTATCTGAGGGGTTTTAAAACTATAATACTAAAAAATGAAAACTAAATAATAATATTTCCACTCTAAGGAGGCTGAAAGTTAGAAGGGATACATTTTTGTGTGATTACAAAAAGAGAACACCTGAATATGAAAAACAGTATTTTGTTTAAAGACCATTCTTGGAAAAGTCAAATTTGATTTTTAGTTGCAATAGGATTATTCTCCAGGCAGATTTGTAAAAATATTTAATGCACCATAAAAAAATTTCAGTTTTGTATAAAACCTGCATAAAATAAAAATAAAAAAACCTTCTGGAAATGTATTTTTATTATATTTTCTTTTATTTTTCAAACTTTTTATTTTTTATTGTACTTTATAAACAAAACCCTTACCATATTTCTCTTCTTATTTCATTACTTTCCCAGTAGTGTGCATCCCAAATAGAGTAACACATCTCTTTAGTACTGGACACTTTAATCTAGTGCTCAACATAAGTGCTCATATCTTTCTGAACTTCCTTGTATTTATATAGCTGTTGTTGGGATAGCATGATTAGTGTTTCTTTTCAGGTACCTGCATGAAGTAAAATATTTATAAAAGTGGGAAACCATCATAAGGTTATGCTTCTCTTACATCAAACTTAAAAAAGTTAATTTTAGATAACCTAAGGAGTAAAATATGTATAACTGAATAACAAACACAAAATTCATCTCCTCTATCCAAATCTCATGGCAATTGTCAGCTTCACCGAGATCCAGCTCGGTTTCCAAAGCTGTATATTCCTACAGCCCTCTAAGATCTTCCTCAACTGACACATTCAGTGTTTCCTCACTTGCCTTCAGTGATACATTCTCTATCCTCAGCCTGGGGAAGAAAAACCACTCAGAAGTGAGAAATAGCAGCACACAGATAAAGCTTACCAGCCAGTGCCTTATAAACTGGCAAGAAAAGAAGAATGATGAAGCAAAACTATCTTTATGCTCTCAAATTCTTTCAAGCATTGTGCTTATTACCCTTATGAGGTCACCTATGCTGGTACTTCTGGATGATCAGACTAGATCAGACCTTTCCTGCTTATCAGCCTCTGAGGAAAATATCTCAGTGAATGCACATTTTAGACTTTTTCCATGAAAAATTCACAAACTCATTTGAGTGGAAATGATTGAAAGAGTTCTGAATTTCAGTAGGCAAGACCAGGGCATTTTGCAGATGTTACGTGTATTTACACTTACTTTTATGAAAGAACTGGAAAATTCTACTGAATGATAAACACATAAGATAAATCCAGCATGAAATAGTTTATGTGAAGTAGTTATTTAAGGTAAATAATATTTTTATAAATTAATAACATTTTAAAGTAAAGGGGTTTTGATTTTATTATTATTTTCTGAGAGGAAAGTTAAGGTACTCGAAAAACAATTGAAGATATGATGTGAATTTTCTAGGTAAAGCTCTGTGATAAGAAGGTGAATAAAACTTCTTTATTTCTCCTTCACAAAATCATGTAACTTCTCAGGCTTGTTAAAATCCATGGCGTGATAATAAGCTAATAAAATAATATATAATAAAATAATTATTTGAAAGTAAAGGTGATCGATTTCTCATCTTTACCATAAAAATCATATTTTTTTTACAAGAAAAAAACACAACTGTAATATTTGGTACTGATAAAAAATACAACTGAATGTCTAAATTCAATAAATGTGTCCTTTAGCTATAGTTACAGTTCTCCCCCAAAAGGCTATATAATTTTCTCTTGAAACAAATTGAAGTAGTACCACCAATCCATGTTAAAAGGTTTTAAATAACAAATTGTTTTACCCAAAGGGATTGGATCATTTCCACATAAAATTGGCCCTTAAAAAATGTCAGAAGTATTTAGAGTGATTAATGAAAAAAGCACTTTTAACGCTCATAATATTTTACGATGCCAATTGCTTCAGCATGTTTCAATAAATCAGTTATGCAAATGCCTGTCTTTTGGAATACAGAATATTGCTGTTTTCACTATCCATCAAAACTGTAAGGTAACTTAGAGATAAGGGGTGTTTAAAGAAAGAAAGAAAAAGACTAAAAGAAAGAAAAAATAAAATGTCTAGTTTCTTGTTACTTTATGATATTACTAGAAATCATTACATGTAGAATGGAAGAATAACTTATTTTAAAAGTGAAAAACAAGAGCCTTTCCATTTATTTTGTATACAGCAGAAAATAAATTTTCAATGTCATTATTTAAATACTCAATTAATTGTTTTTTAAAGGATTATACCAAAACCATTTTCTAGCAAATTGTCTGGAAAACAAAGCAAACCAGAAGTTTTAAAAATTGTATCTTTTATCCATTTAACAGAGAATTCATCACTACCTTGTGCAAAGATATGATCTTAATGGTATCCTTGCAAAATAATGCAAGTTAATGGATTTATGTCTGAAGTATTCATGCTTTGTAAGAAATTAGTTTTTACAGAATTCTCCTCATTGCCTGAAGCATCTGACTGGCATCTCTCACAGTATCTCACTAGGTGGGGCAGTGTAATGGTGGGCCCGTTTCTGTAACAAGAAATCTCAGGAACCAGGTTATTTTATACGGCTTAGACAACTTTTGGATGATGGGAAATCATTTAACAGATTTTCTTTTGTGACCATCTGCCAGTTGCAGAACTTGCCACTTTGTCTCCTCTTTGTTTTTTTCCACACAGATAACATGTATACATTCTGTATTATAGATAAGGGCAAACAATCCATGTTAGTCCATAGTAAAATAGCTGAAGTGTATGAGAGTTGGTACTGCACATCAGTGTATGCTCTTTCAGTCTTACCCCTGAGTGCTCACTTCTGGGGGGCCAGTGGGCAGAGTTGAGTGGTGGCCTTAAAGGTTGTCTGTGCAGTGACCTGGCAACCCATGTGTGACTGAAATGGATGGTCTGCTCTCTCCTGCAGGTCTTACAGATCAAACCTGGTGTTTTTGTTGTGAATGGGATCTGTTAGGCTATCTGCAGAGATGTTGATACAAATAATGAAGGACCTAGGACTCTGAAACATTTTTTGATGCATTTTACAAGTTATGGAGCCTCCCTCTTGACTAATAGCAGATGACATTAGATGTAGAAAACCCAGAAAGGTGAAATATTATTCATCCAATAACATATAGCTTACTGGAAGTAGGACTGAAATTCTCCCTCACTATCTAGAGTGATAAAGCTGCTGAACTATAGAATCATATAATCATTTAGCTTGGACTCCAACCATTTTCCCAGCACTGCTAAGTACACCACCAAAGCATGTGTTCCATCAAAGCATCACATCTACGTGTTTTTAATTCCTCCAGGAACGGTGACTCCACCACTTCCCTATTACTCAGGAGAAGAGACCCATGTTTTATCATCCAAGGTCTCATCTGTCAGTGGGCAATGGGCTCTGTGTGTGTTTTACTTTAACAACATTATGCGTGTTGCTGAACTCCTATGCCTGTGAAGCACCCAGAGAGTTCTTGCATGCTCTACTTCTGGTAGTTAATAGAGGCCAACAAATTTCAACCAGTCTTCTTGTCCATCATATCATGTAGGGTCAAGAAGCGGGGACTAAAGCCAGTTTTCATTGTATGATATTATTTCAACCAGGGTCTCAGTGGCCTTTTTTTGCTGTCTTTATATATAAAATTTAAAACTTATGTAAGTTTAAAATGCTTCCTCTCAGTCAGATTCTGTTTCTCTGAATAAGTCTGTGTAAGTTAAGATATGTGAATTTACATTAATTTATCTGTTTAAAATACACTAAGATGCAGTCTGTAATTAATTACCCTCAAAAAATAAATGTTTTTGTACACACAAACCATATGCCTCCTTACATGTTTTTGTATGCCTCTATATGTGCATATAAAAATTAAAAATGTTAAATATATCCTCACAGCAACCAGTAAATCTAGCATCTATATGGAATAGTTTTTCATCCAAGTAATACTAAATTGGTATATTAAAAAATGATGTTAAAGAATCCAGAATGAAGGATTGGCTTAAAGATAACAGTGGCTCTGGGAAACCTTTCATTTTACCATTCTAGTTTTTAGATGCAGTGAAAAATGCTCTCAAGCTTTTCTGCACTGAAATAAATATAAGCTATAAATTTTATTCAAGGGAGAATCCTCATTTATTATATGGATTTGAGCAAGGAAACATTGAGAAAAAAAAGGCTTGTAATGAAATCTGGCAATGTTACAACTTCTGCCTGCAAAGAAAAGAGAGCAAATATTGTAGCATATGTGATCGACCTTCAGGCACATAACAAAGAGAGTTTAGTATGGTTACTTCTGAGCTGCTCTCCAGCCAGTCTGCTCTTCAGATAACCATAGAAACAAGTTATTTGTGGGTCCAAACCCCAGACAGAGACACGTTCCTGGCTGTCAGAAGGAGTGGACTCACACTTGGGGACCAGGAAGGTTTTATTCAGGCTGAAGCCCAGGTGCAAGTGAAGATTCCTGGGGCTTGCATGCCCTTAAGTACAGGGGGTGTTACCTTTAGGAATGAAGGGAAATTACTTAGGAACAGGGGGCATTGGCAGGGCTATTTAGGGGTGAAAAGAGGAGTGGGGATACCTGAAGCCTGGCTGAGTCACCAGCTTTTTCCAGAGTATTCCAGCCTTACAGTGTGGCAATGGGGCTTATCAGTGAAGGCTTACAATGAACTGGGGGAGGCTATTGTAAGGGGAAACAACAGGGATTTGGGAAAGGGGGGTGGTAGGGATGAACCAGTACAGAGATTTAATAACAAAAACATACAGAACTTTAGAAAACCCAAATGCACACTGCAACAGTTTAGTATTGAAACAAAATACACTTTCAATCAACCTACCTGGCTTTTAAATATATTGTCTCATTTAGATCTTTTAAATGGGCCATGACATGAATTTCTCATAGTCCAGGATAATGAGGTATATTGTTTTTGAGATTGATCATGGAGGTGATTCAGAAATGTTTACTACATTTGCTGAATAATTCAGAGCACTTTTGGGTTTTTTTTACAGTAATTGCTTCTACATCATGCTTTAAGTTGATTTTTTTTCTACACGTTTTTATTTTCTTCCACAGAAATCCATATTTTGTTAAAGTAAAAAGGTTAAACTTCACTGGTCCTGTAAAGTTGCAGCTAATGACTTGGAATAAATGTGTGTTAATTTGGGTTAAATAAAGCATGTCTCTAGAACATTCTTGCAGTTCTTTGCTGGGCAAAATAACGGGCATGCTTGATAATATCTACAGTTTGCTATAAGTGGGCTACATTTCCTCTGTCAAGCCAAACCACACATCTATTGACTTGTGGTAGGGTCTTCTTTTTTTGTGACACAGGATGGCCTGCATGAGGCTCTGCTGTTAGCCATCCTGTTGTGCCATTTCACTTCAAATTAGACACTTCTCACAGAACATCCTCAGTAGAAATACACAGTGAAATCTTCAGCAGAAATAAATCCACAGTTGTCAGAGTTGAGACGGCCATGCACTCAGAGAGCCTCAATAAAAACCTCAGGGGGTGCCAAGTATCAGCACCGTGTTATCTAGAAGTCTTTCATACCTTTTCTGTGTAGCAATCCTACAGGCAGCTCCCCACAACTCTCAGGGCCCATCCATCCGTGGTAGCAGCTAATCTGTAGACTCAGTGTTTCAGCTCTTCTCACACTGATGAGGGAAGTGTGTCCAGCTCCATCCAGACTGACCTGGGACTCTGCTGTGCCTAGTACACAGCTCTGGCTCTTTCTCTCCTTCTTCTCTCTTCCTTCTGCAGTCCCAGCTCGCTGCTTCCTGTCCCTGGCACAGCCACCTGACCCTGTCTGTCCCTTGTACAGGGGCTGACCTTATCTGTCCCTTCCTTCTCACAGCACGACCAGCAAACTCCAACTGACTCTCTACCAACCAACTCACTCTTTATCACACCCAGCTGTGAGGGCAAGGCTGTTCCCACTCTTTCGTAATTAACACAGCTGCAATATATGGGAGGCAGGATTGCCTTTTGCACTATCTCTCTCTGTATTCTCACACACAGTGTGTCATCAACCTGTACAGAAATGTGACTGGATACATTTGTCTCACTAGATAAATTAATTTCCTTTGGTCTCAGTGTGGAGAAAGATGTCTTAAATGCAATTCAACCCACTGAAGGTGTGGAAACAAGGACAAGCTCTTCTCCAACAAAACCAAGAACCCTTAATTCCTCATATACTGATAATACAGCCTGCTAAGTAAAAAATATGTATTTTCTAAGGTCTTCAAAGCTTTACCTGGATTAACTTCAGCAATGGCATTCATAGCTGGGAAGTTTGCCAGTTGTGCCTGCACCTGTATCTCCAAATATGAGACAAACACAATATCACAAGTTCTTTATATGTATACTTAGGCATTTCTTTCTATTGAGATGCTTATTTTTAAATATCTGTATTTTCAAGTGATAGCTCTGTTGCCATTTTTCAACAAAATAATAATGTCTCTTCTGCATAAATTCAATAAAGTCATTGAATAATAAAGCTAAATATCTAAATAAGAATTGTAGTATTGGAATAAATATATTTTGAGGCATCAACTGATATAAAAGAGCTGATTACTAAATTTGGAAAGATAAAAACCTCTAAGTCTTCTTATAAAGAAGAGCTTATATGTTTTATTCAGTGGGGATATAACTGAAAAGATGTGAAATAGTTGAGTTTGGAATAAATATTTTGAGAATTGAAATGTCTGTGCATAAATTTAGAACTAAGTCAGTCATCTGAGGAAATGATTCAGCTTTTGCTTATGGAGATTAAGGAGTATCTTAATACTCAAAATGGATGGAAAAAAATTAATATTCTAAAAATGTCCAAATGATTTCAAACCTTCAAGCCTTTCAAACCTTGTAGTAAGGTAGTAAGGGCCAACCAAGTTATAAGCGTAACTCTTGATGAAAAAAGTCACAGAAAAGCTCCAGACTTTTTCCAGCTTAACACTTCAGCAGCGCTTCCACCTTATAGAGTTATCTGTCAAAGAGTACCTCCAGTTTCAGAGATCCATAAAATTACATCTAGCATGAATATGCTGAAATTCATTTGAAAAGTAGTACAAACTTTTTGCATTGTATGTTTTATCACACATCAATGTTTTAAAATTCTGAATTTATGTCAATTTCATCTTTAGAGGACACTGTGCCATTAGGTTTTATCTTTGTGTTAATTTTAGATGTTTGATTTCACTATTAAATGAAAGCTGCATGAAATTCTGAACTATCTACTAGTGTGACAACAATGTAAGAATGTTAGGAAATATTTATGTCTTTCTTTTTACTTCTAATTCCTTTCAGGACCTAGTTATCACTGTGTGGAATTTACCTTTTCCAGGTTTTATAATTTGGTAGCTTAAACTAAATAGGTATAAACTCAAGACATCTGTTAAGCACAATGTCTTTGAATAAATATTTCATATATCTGTATTCTGAGTCTGTTCTGTCTGGTACAAAACTCAAAGCACCATTAGAAAAAATATATTGATTCTGTAACAAAATATAGTAGGTACTCCTGTCTGAAAATTATATAAATGAACAAGAAATACAAAATTACCTAATTCACCATCTATTCATTATCTCAGTTTTACACCTGCTATACAAGCAATTCCATTTAAATATTCCTTTCCACCGATGAAGTGTGAGGTTTCAATATTAAAAATTCCAAAATGGTTTCCTCTCATCTTGAGTTTACTGTTCACATCTCATAACATGTTTTGAGTTTCCTTTGCAGTTACAAATGCAGGAGTTTACTATTAGACACTTCATTTAAAAATCTGTTTCTTTTCAAAATTGCTGCAAATCAATATATTTGGAAGAAGAGATGTATTAAAATAAAACTTCCAAAACTTTTAAGAGAAACACACAGAAACACATGAACACTCACACACAGTGTCACACACTGTTCTTATAACATCTGTGCTCCTCATTCCTCTGGTATTTGGTTGAAGTGACTTAGTAAAATTAAAATGAAGCATTAAGAAAATCTCTTCCTTTTGTAGTTTTGGTTTTTTTTTTTTTTTTTTTGGTTTTTTTTTTTTTTTTTTGAGTTTGCTTAATTAGGAAGTTTATATCACTACTTCAGAAACATGCTGCATTGCTCNAAAGTAGGCAGCTTTTTCTGAATGTTTCATCTCAGGCTTTTTAACTGAATGCCTAAGAACATGAAAGTGTTTTTTCTGTGTTATCCGGGCTACATGAGTTTAAAACTGGTTTTGTTTTTTTTTTGTGAAGAAACAAATTTCCTATAACATATACGTTGCTAGAATGAACTCCTCCATGAATTCCTTGAATGTTAGTCAAACTCAGGAAGTTTTTCTCCTAGATCTATGTCAGAATTATCTGGTTACAAATGTGTGATCAGAGAAGATGTTGCCTCCATCTTGCCCTGGGGGCATGAAATTTTTCACAAGAAATGTATCCAAGCAATCACAAAAGGCATTTCTTGAGCTTTTGATTGAAAAACCTATTTCAGCATTTTCACCAATACTTCCTTCACAGATTAATCATCCTTTTTAGAAGTGGAAATTGATGCTAAACCAAGGAAAATCTTTCCATACGGTGTTCAGAACAACAGATAAATCTTTTAATAGTTCTCAGAGATTAATGAGAAAGGTGCTAGCCAAGTTGAGCTCTCCTATACACGAGTTTATTGTACTTTAAGATGTAAAGAAACATCACTTTTGCAATGTTCAACTTTTAAAATAATACAGATTTGTTCCTTCTAACTCTTTTTTCCTTCTCACCAAAAAAGTTGTCCTTAGAATTACAAATATATAGATCACCATGGAGCCTGGTTAATTACAGTGAGAAAGTATTTGCATGCCTCTTGTTATGACTTGACCAGACTTTTAATAAGGATAAAATAACCTATTTTTTTGCATAATAATATAGAATTTTAATGAAGCAAGACTGAGGTCACAACAGTGAAATTTTCAAACACCTTTCTTTCCGCCTTCATATTGAAATGCTAAATAACACTCACTGCTAATTTCCTATATTATAAAAGATTTGGGGATTTATCTATTCTTAGTACTTATATAATGAACAAAAGCAAACTAAACAGTGAAGATATTAAGGAATTTTGCTGCAAACTCTAAACAGACAAAGGCATCAAAGTCAATGTTGCAGGCATAAGCAACCTACAAAACGATCACATTTCAAGCCAGTTCTCATCCTTATGGGCTTTTTCAAAAAACTAATCATACTTAAACAATGCCTTGCTTAAATTGTAATTTGGCAACTGTTATTTAAAACCAAATTCTTTTCTTGCATACTATAGAAATAGCCTAAACAACTCTTCAGTTTTGTATATTTCTGTGCCAGGGGGAATATGTCCATAACTTAAGTTTTATTTACAAACTTAATATCCAGACTTTCCGTGTTTTAATTGCTCTTTTGTCAGACAAGGGATTGCAACTGGTAATGAGAGTATGAAAAATAAATAAATAAATGTTTTCAAGCACTGGTATTAACATAGTGGGACAAGGGAAAGAAATATCTAACTGCTGAATTCTGATTTTGATTGGCATTCAAACCATCATTTACCAAACAGGAGTGAAATTCATGTCAATATTTCTGCATGAAAAGATGTCTTAATGTGTAGGCTTTATTTTCTGTGTAGCCACATGAAAATATTTTTTGGTGTGACAAAGTACCTCTTTTAGCAATTTTCAGCAAAAACAGCCTCCCATGGTGAGTTTCAGCTTTTGGCAATACTGTAATGCAGATTTAAACAAAGAGTGCATGCAGAGTCAGGATTAGAAAAGGATGGAGGGGGGGAAGAGTATAAGAGATGGTCCCAGAACTACTTGAAAGCTCTGCAGAGTATAGTACTGCTGCTTTTAGTCAGAAAAAGAAAAGGAAAACATCTAACAGAATTAATTGGAGAGAGGGGCAATAGGCTCCTATTCACAAGCACTGAGAATTCAGAAGAACATTTTCTGAGATTTAAGTACAGAATACTCTGTCTCTGTGGGTGACTTTACTGGCAAGTATCCTCTTTTTGTAATATTTGCTACTGACTAAACTGGCAATGCCTATTGTTTTAAATTTTTATTGCTCTCTCCAGTCTCATAAAGCAATAATATAGAACTTCTGAGACAGACATACTAGGAAAAAAAAACCAGAATGCAATCACTGTTCTTTTTCTCTCAACTTCCTTTGCAGAGGCCCTTGCCTAGACTTTCTTTTCATTTTTCCCAAAGTAATGAATTCAGTATTAATGGAAAGATACACTGATAATTTTGTCTCCTATCTCATCCTTCACCACCTGATAGATCCTACCACAGTTTTCTTGCATCTTATTTATTTTTCTGTGAAAATACCTGAAGAGTTTCCAAGTGAGTAGTGCTGCAGGTAGATGTGCTGGGGAGAATGATGCAGCTTCCCCACAGCTGTTAAGAGTTATGCCTGTACTTCTGGGCATGGACTGGCTCCCAGGACCTTGGAGTGTAAATTCATCTCTAGTTTGATTTTACAGTAGAATGCAATGCACAGGAGGAATACCATAATTCATAGCAGGCTTACAGTATATAAGCCAACAAACACAGGTCTGCATTTATTTTTCTAGTTTTTTAGCTTTTTGTGGACAGAATAAATCCTATTCTGGTCCTCCTATGTAGTTCTGTGTGCAAACTTGCTAGACTATGTACAGGTGCCATCTTAGAATCTCTTATAATTCAGATTATGTCTTATGCACCGGTTTGGTGGGTTTTGCTAAGGACAGATGGAAATAATTCACAGAGTCAGCAGCTAGCATCCTACAAAGATCACTTTCCCTTATGCTGCTACAGCCTCACATTACTAGGTAAAAACAAGAGGGAATGTAGTGTGAGCCTCTTTACACAACAAAGAGATTTCCTAAATTGATCCAAGCGTCAAAAAGCAAATGCTAGACAACTCCTCTGACTATAGGAGTTTAAAACTGAGAATGTTTTGAAGTGGAGTAAATCAGTGTAAGAGTGACTTCAGAATTTCACTCTCATATCCTTAGAGGCACATGCCCTTTTACTACTGTCATTAAATTTCTGAACAGTTTACTATACTTTATGTTGATTACATGAGGAAATAGCTGTATACTTACGTATATCAAAGATCGGTGTTTAACAATTGGTTCTAGTTTGTAGTACTGTAATATCCCCCTTAGCAACAACAATTTTCACACATGGTCAGTTCAGTTTCTTATGAAAATTAGCTGGAAAAAAGTGTCTATATGCTTTGTTCCAAACCTTGAAGTGTTCTCTCTTTAAACTGTCCCTGCATAAAAAGTAAAGATAAAAAACCACATGAATAAAGCATGGAAGTAAAAAAAAATAAAAAATCAGAGTTAAGAAGTGGATTGATGTCTGTAAGCAGGAACCAGATTTTACATTTCACAATATTGTTACTTCTAAATTTTAAGTATCTACTTAGGCACCACAGGTAGTTTATCTGAATTAGATAGAAAATTATGTTTAGACAGATACACTGGCTCAAAAGAATTAACAATTTGTCCAAGGAGATGAGTAAATTGGACATGTGGAAAAAGAAAGTTTATTTCAACAGCCAAATGCCAGTAAAATTTACCTTTTTGCTTATTCATGTAGTCTTCCAGCAAAGAGGGAAGTAGTCCTGGTATGAGTTGCTTTGGCTATGTTGATTTAAAATTGATCTCTCTTTCCACGTGGACCACTAGACTACATAGTCAAGTCTACCATCCCACTGACAAAATACCAGTATCAAGGCATGCTTAAATCTCCTACACCCTCATTCCTATTTTATTCAACAGTTTTCTGATTAAATTTATTTTTACGAGGTACACACTTTCCAAAAGCAAAAGTAGGACTGTGTAGATGAATTTTAAAGCCAGCAAGTTGCTATAAGAAAGGAGAATAACCTCTTCTTTCACTTGCTGCTGCGTAGTACTAGCCTTACGAGCTCACAAGTAGTATCCTGTAGGTATTAAAAAAAAAACTGAAGCATCAGGAATACCCTTAGTTTATGAACTTTAAACTTGTGTTTATGTTTAACAGTCAGTGTTGTTATGCTTAAGGAATTTGTATTTCCATCCAGAGGCAAGACTACTGACTAGAACTATTTTGAAGGGTGTAGCTTCTCTACCTTCTGAAGTATTTTTGTTTGATTATCACCTGTCTGGTAGATGATTATAAAGAGTCTAAGGTGAAGGAACCAAAACCCCAGTATGACTTTTTTTCTGGCACCTGTTCTGACTGTGAGACTATTGGAGTGCAAGCCACATCAACCCATGTCTCTGCAGAGAGCCAGGAAATCCATGAGGCAGACAAAGTTAGGAGGGACATGGTTTTTCAGCTTTGTGAAAGAATAAGGTGCTGCTCAGGCTTCGTGTTGAATTCCTCTCTCATATTAACTTCCTTGTGTTGAGATGTCTTTGCTTTGAGCTTTTCTTAGGCAAGGCACTGCATTTCCTAGCTGCAAGGGTATGCAGCTAATGAATCCTAATTCACACTACAACTTAGATAAAATGTTTATTTGCCTCCTAAGATGCCAGTAAATCTGGGGGTATGATGTAGCAAAACTGCAGACAGCAAAGGGTATACCCTAGAGAAAGCACGTGTCCTCTTGCTTGTCCAAGTAGCCTGGCATTTATTTTTAATCATTCTTGATTTTGGTCACTTATGTTATTTTTTAATTTTTAGTCCCTTATTCCTGTCCCTCAAATTATAAAATGTAAAATATAAATCAATAATCTGATCCCCCAGGAATATAGTGAAAATATATAAATATAAATAAATAAATAAATAAACATTGCTTTTTGCTACTAGTTAACACTGTGTTTAATTACACTGTGTTAAGTCAACAGCTTGATAAATGTGAATTATATTTAGCTTTTAGTTTTGTGACAACAATGCAGTTCTAAAATTCTTGGCAATTTATCAATATTTTTGGCTGGCAACAGGAGAAGATTCAGCAGAAATATTGATGTGTTGGGTATTTTTTTGTTTGGTTATTTTAGGTTCCTGTTATTTTAGGTTTTGTTTGTACCTACAGATATGCATTAGGTGTGTAGTTTGTATCTGCTACTATATAAATAGGAGATGTACTGCAGTTGAAAACATATTTACTTTCAAATACTGAATTTCCATTGTAATAAAAATGTTAGGGAAAACCAAAAAAAGAACTTTGACTGAAATGTAGATGATCTTGACCTTTTGTGTACATTTTTCTCATTGCATTTGCTGGACTACTTTCTACCTGTGACTGAATGCAAATGACAGTTCTGGGTTACATAAAAACAGAATTCTCAGCTAAATTCTAACTGCAAAATTGATAATATTACGTGAAACTGAAAAAGCTGACTTTGATTTCTAGGCCCCATAGTGAGTTGGAACGGCTGGTGCTTAGTGATAAAAGATTTTGTTCTTAAACTGAAGAAACATTAAAAATACAACACATAGAACCCTAAGATGACATGTTTAGCCACTTCTCAGGAATATAACAATTGAAGCCTAGTTTCTCTGACAATTTAATCTTCATTTTCAAGTTGTACAGCCTCCATTTTTTCTATGTTTATTTAAATAAAGCAACCATCATACCTATAGCTGCTTTCATAGTTGTTGTAAGCAGCTCTTTCAATATTTTCACTGATGAGAATTTGATTCTATAAAGCTATTCTGTTTTCTGATTTTGCTTCATTTTACGGAGCAGTCTAATTATTTTTTTCTTTGCCTCACTTTCCTTCAAACTATCCAAGCTATTTTTCCTGTCTGTCATTCTTAGGTAGTGCATTGATCTCAGATGAGACTATCTCAAACTGTTCTCCATTGAGGTCATACAGTTAGTCACTTCTAGAAAGTAATTCTTTATATGAATCCTTTTGAAGGATTATTTCTAGGCTCTGTGAGAGCTTACTTCTTAATGGATCTCCAGCACAAGGAAGAAAGGATTATTAGCAGACAGTCTGATGTCCCCCATTTTTCATCAAGCAGAAGCAGGGTATTGTCCTCCTGCCAGCAGACTTAATGTTTCCATAAGGTTGTTTCATGTAGGGTGTTTTCTCAGGATGAGGTAGCACAAAATAGATAGGGTTCTCTTAGATGCGTATATTTCTTAAGGAGTATTTTTTCAAAAGGGTCAGTGACCCTGATGTTCTGCCTGTATGCAAGCTTTGCTAGTTTTTTCTGTTTTCTTGGACAGTTTCCTTCATCTGGTGGAGGGTCTTTTGCCTTTGTTAGGACTGGAGGAGCAAAGGCACTTTCCTTTAGCCTGCAGCATCAGACTCCCTCTTGTTTATTCTCTCTGATGCTGCCAGTCTTGCATTCTTTTCAGGGCAGTCCAGTTCCAGCAAAGGGAATAATGAATATGTGTTTCTTCTCAATATTTTTTTTTTCCCTCCAGTCTAGGGTGTTATTGAGGGCAAGCTCTGGGAAGTGGGAACAGAAAGATTAAATACCCTAAGCGTCAGGAAAATCCTACAGAAAATCTCCAGCTCTCTGAGTAGACTAATCAGTAGAGCTATTGAGACTGCATCTCTCAATCACTGGGCTTGAAGTTGATGTTGAAGCCCAAATTAAGTGAGATGTCAGCCAGTGTTTTTCCTAGTGGCCCAGCCACCCCTTGCTTATTAAAGTCAGTTACCCACATTCTTAGCTGCCACATTTTCAAAGCCTACTGCTGTTCATTCTTAAAATGAGAAGTTTAGATTTCTAATATTGCAATATGAGTGATGATTTCTGAAGGCTTTCTCTTAGTCTGACCTCAATATTTTGAGTGATGATGCCTAAAATTTTTCTCTAACTCTAATCTTTAATATGTGAGGTACAGTGGCTTAATTCAACTCTTGACATAGATCACAAAAGAAAACAAATATTAGTTTATTCCGTGTTCCTCTACATTACAACAGTCACATGCGCAGTTTACAAGAACGACATCTGTATCAGAGGTAGTAGGTATTGGAAAACAGAATTTTTCTTCAGAAGTAGATTTAAATGGAGACCATGAAAAATATTTTATATTTTCTAAAAAATTTAAAGTCACACACTCATGTTTTTAACATGGACTACTCATTATTTAGAGCCACTATTTCACTGAATTTTTGGATGCTGGTACTTCTAGTTACTTGCTGGAAGAGACTGATGTGAATGATGGTGTATATTCTAGAGAAAAGGTAATGCTGAAAATTGGTACCTGCATATTCTTCTACTGTTCTATAACAAATGCAAGCTAAAGAGTGAAGTTGAAAAACAAGCAATTAAAAATGTGCTGATGCTAGTTTCAGAGAGGCAATTCATATATTGTTCACATCAGCAGAGTAACTGACTATGTCTACTGTGCCAGGGTTAAAGAGGGTGTTGCTGTTTTGGACTGTGCTGTGTGTTTTGTCAGAGGGAGATGATTTTGTCTATTAGAATTGCCATTAGAATTCTCAGGGATTTAAAAAGAAGAAGGAAAAAAACCACAAACAACTCATAACTTTAGAGGTTTGTGTTTCTCAGCAATCTCATGTTGCCACCTACTTGCTCTCCTTGTGCTTTCCATCTTGTCACCTGGTGCTGCCTCTGACAAGTCCTGCCGAGTGATGAGCCATCCTCTGATACTATTAAGCTCTCAGCAGGTCTAGACTTTATTTTTTAATCTTATGTCAATTTTTAGCACTTTACCCTTCTTCATTGGACATAATCTTTTTATAGAAAAAAAAAAAAAAAAAGAAAATTGTGTGAAATTTCTTTTTGTATCTGCTTCAGTTTAATAACAGAAACTCTTACCCAGACTAACACTGTATGTCTAGAAGCTACTTGGAATATAACTGAGCAGAGTTGCTTGAGCCCATAGATCTTTTCAATGACTGGATGGAACAGAGAAGGAGAACCTTTGTCAAAGATCAACTATTTCTTAATTGTAAGTAGCGCCACAAGTCTATTAAAGACACTTCCTATGGGAAATGAATTATCAGTGTAACAGGAATTGGTGCCAAGGTGCCTTATCAGTTCATGCTTATTCAGCTAAGTGTGTTCCACTTGACTATGCCTCAAGTACTCTAAATAATCCATGCTTATAAGTTTTAATATCTCACTGTATTTCTGAATTGCTATGTATTCTTCCATTTTCATTAATTGTTCCTTAGCTAAATTATACATATTTGACCTATTTTTCACCTATTTTTCCTTTTCTGTAGTTACCCAGGTCTTTCTAAAATCTTTTGGAATTAAGATTCAGACATGACAATTTTCTGATTTATGAGGTAATTCTTCAAATGTGACCACACTAGAGATTTGTAATAAAGGTTGTGTCTTTCCTCCATTAGAATAATCTTCACACATGAATACAATCCAAAAATTATTTTTACTTTCCTTTTATAAAAATATTGCTAATATTTTTTATGTCTCTTTCATTGTAAAAGTCATCCTAAAAAGGATCTATCACTGCAAGGACATTCTTTAAAGAAAGAAACAGCAGAGTAATCACAGCCAGAAATGCTTCAGTGAGCTGGCATGGACTGTGCTGTCAGTCGACTGAACAAATGAGGAGTTGAAGGAACAGACTTAGTAGAATACTTATTTTAAATAAAAATTCAAGTGTTACGGTTTGTTTGACATTTGCACTGGAAATGGTATGGCTCCTGAGAACATGGGTACTTGTACAAGGTAATTTTTTTGCTTTCTTCTTAGATATGTTACTGTAGAATTTTTTTTGTCATTATAATATTTATATGCAACATCAGCAACATCTTTCTTATGTCACAACATACTCTGACTACTTCCACCTTATTTACTTCATTGCTTTTCAGGAATAAATTGGCAAAAGCAACAAAAGCACATACTAGAGGTCTCCAGAGCTGTGACCTTTGTCCCAAACTTCCATGTTCTCCCTTCTCTGCTTCCTCTCACACTGCAGGCAATAAATAGTTTAAACAGGGAGAAGCTTTAAAGGTCGGTGTTCTGCAAGTGCTCTAGGCAGGGCTGGAAAGTCCCTGACACTGTTGGGATATGACCTTGTCATAAATTCTCAGGTACCACTCTCTGCCTTAGCCCAATCTATTTGAGTTATGTCAGAAAATCTGAGATAACTGATTCATGATTAAGGTTGACTTCACAAAGTCAGAGGCTTCTCTAGTTATTGATTTTATTCTATTTCCACACTATTAAACCATAGTTTAGCTGCTGGCTGACAGCTCTAATACTGAGCAGTAAATCAGGAAATGAATGGTAGTTTAATGGAAATATTAGCACCTCAGTGTTGTATCTAAGATTCTGACCTGTGATGTGAACTCTGAGTACAAAAAGAGGTGTAATATGAAGTAAGTTGTAAGTGAAGCTGCAGGAAGACAGTACAGGTTAGACAACCTGCTCTGTTCTAACAGTCCTGCTAAGCTTCCTGAAGATTTAATGAATGTAGCTACCACATGGAGCAATCTAAATTTTATACCAGATGGTAAGCACAGCAGCAATGTAACAGTAGCTGAAAGTTACAAGGACCAGTTCTTAGTATCTATGAAGCAAAGGCATTCTGAGTATCTAGCTACTAATCCATGAAACAAAATTTTGAAGTATTATATCACAGCATATGGTTCAAATAATTTTGACACTTCTTTTCTGATATTTTTTTCTTTTTTTCTTTTTTTTTCTTAGCAGAAAATCTACAGATTACTAACTTCTACGGTCTTTTTGTTGGGTTTTTTTCAGTACAACAAACCAAAATTATACAAAGCCTATTTACCAAAAAGTTATTCTGAATAAACATTTCAAATTATTTTTAGCAGTATTTCTAAATCTAAATCTACTCCAAAGAGATCTGAGTCAGACCATATACTTAACAGCTTCTTCTTATTCTCTGTCTCTGGTTTATTGTCTGGGCAAAGTGCCCATAGCAGACCCAGCAGTCAATAACGATTCAAGCCTCTTAGTTTTTGTCACCTGGATTAACTCCCTTGTCAACATCTGCTCTGAGTTAATTCTGAATGTGAGCCTACTCTCTTCACAATTTTCTGACTTTGTTTGTTTTACTGTCTTGAACATGACTGCATCAAATGTGTAGCAAAGAAACTTTCATTGACTTGTGTGTGTAGCCAAGATAACAACGGTCCTCCCTTAGATTTCTAGTTTCATTGTCTATCTTGGTTACTCAACAAAACAGCAAATCTAAAGCTCTCTTACACACACACACATACACAAAATGTATTTATATATATAGTGACTGTAATATTTTGGCTAGTGTTTTCATTTATCAATCTGAAATTATATTTTTTCCATGTCTAAGTCTAGAAGATAGACAACAGTCCTTGTGTCATTAGTTAGTCAATATTTTGTATCTTTGTTAGGAATACTGTCTGAGATATGCTTTTCCCATCCATCACTCTCTGCATTCTTCCCCCTGTGATGCAGAACTTTTTTTTAGACCATAGTAAACTAAATGTTTTCTAATAGTGTAAATTTTGCCATGGAAAGCAAACTTTTTAATATCATTAAACGATTTGTTTAATATAACTTTAACAACAGTAATCTGCTAATTTCACCAGTGACTGTTTTCAGTATGCGTAAATGATTAAAAGGTTAAAATTTGGAGGCAGACTAAGAACTGCAGTTTTTGTGACATCACTTCTGGAAGTGTATATTAACTAGTCCTATCTATATAAAGCCTGATGCATAATGCACCCTGCATAATAATATGTATTGTGAAGAACTTATTCTTTTATTATCAGATCACTAATATAAATACTTTCCCTAAACTTTTAAATATTTGAAATAATACATCATTTAATTACTTCTACCAAACAAATTTAAGCCTTGGTAGAAAGAAATATTGAAGAAAGAGAAAATCAAGTTTTGTATCAGTTCTGCCATAATTTTGGCATCAGTGCCAGAACTGTAGTGGCCTAATTGACTTAATTATGAGTTTTTAATGATGTAACCTATCCTATTCATGGTTTTTAGATATTGGCACCATACTGGTTTTCTCTCAGGCAATTGTAGTTTCATCAGTTCCAGACATTTAGTGGAAATTGACCTTTATCTTCCAAAGCTTCCAGCAGCTAGCTTTTTTAAAATTGTCTAAAGCACACTATCTAGATCTGATAGCATTACAATTCTAACATTAATAAGTGCCCCTTATTGACCTCTTAATAATGAGGAAGGGGGAAAATCCTTATCACATGACATGACATTCACTTGGCTTTTTCACCTCAAGCAGTTAATAGGAAATTCATATTTTATATATGTGAATATATAAATATAATATATATTTACAGTTAAATGTACATCCTTTTTTTTACCAATATCTTTGTTACTACTTAGTACTTTTTTGTGCTTGCTCCCTACATTTTTGCTTCCCTTATTAATTTTCTGAAGTTATTTCTAGCAGTGACTTAAAATGATCAATTTCTTGTTCTCAATTTGCTATATGCAAGAGTGCATGTATAAGTGTGTGTGTAGAGCACATACATGTGTGTGTGCCCCTTTATATATTCTATGTATAGATATTTTTATATGTGTACACTCAATGTGCCCTTAATGTTATCACAAATGTAATATTAGCCTACCTAGTCAGTTCCTCAAAATGTTCATTGTGGCAACTAAGATGTGTTTAAACAGAGACACTCCCTCAGCATCTTTTTACTTATGAGTATCTTATGACATTTCTCTGATCCTTTTTGATATGTGCTTCATTTCTCAAGATGCTCCTCAACATGAAAATAGTTCTGGTTCTGCATGTGCTTTTTTAACTTAAAACATTGTTCTGTATCTGAATGCTTTCAAATCTCTGTTCATACCAGAGGAATGGAAGTTCACCAAATTGAAATTTTATTGCACATTGTGAAGGATTAAAGTGTCTTGTCTTATTGTTCTATTGAATGATTTTATAGCTTGTGGAGTACACCTTGTACTTTTTCTTAGGCTTCTAATCCATAAGCAATCAAGATCATTTTTCAGTTATCAGTGACTCAGAAAAACAAAATGTATTTTTCATTAATATTTTAATTTTTCCTTGTTGACTTATCTTCCTAGTAGTATACAATTTTTTTTTTCAGTAATATTTGAGCCAGGTTAATCTTTCTGTACAATTTGAGTAATACTGCTAGGAAATTTATTCTCACAAACATAAGGACTGTGGTGCATAAGCAACCTTTTTTCTTCTTCCTCATTTGTGCTTATATATTGATTTCTTTAGTTCTAAATGTGTGGACATTTGCTCTCTCCTTCTTCCATTTTCCTGGATGTTTTTAAGGAATTCCTCAATATATTAAAAAAAATTGCACTCAGCAGACAGAGAGGTTGAAACTTCTACAGGATAAAATATGACTCATCTAGAAGAAGTCTTTGGTCAAATTTATGGTTGCATTCTAGAAATGATGTGAGAGTACACGCACCACATGAAGAGATGAAATATCCCTTATGAGGCAAGGATGGTTTTTCCTGCATGTGTGAAGGCTAGGAAGTAATGATGCTAGAACAAGGATTGCCAACTTCTGCTGTATCCTCCCCAGAAAATCATGTATAGTAGCTTACATCAGAAGTTTACCTTACTGCATCTCACTGTGTGAGCAAGAGGGATGAATGAGCTCTCACTAACATTGGATTGAGCTGTCTGAAGAGCCAAGAGGCTTGAATGCACCAAAATTTTATGTCTGGACTTAGCTGAGATGTGCAGGAGTAAGCTGCCTGCTGGAGGTCCAGCTGGCAGCCCCAGGGACACATGCAGACAGCCTGTCAACTGTGAAAGGACAGAGACTTAGCTCTGCTGAGAGACTTATTTTGCCATGCACACTGAATCAAAGCTGCAAAACACCAGCTGAATGAAGAGTGCAAACTCTGCAATGCCTTATCCTGGTCAGCTGAGCATCCAGGAGGAGTAGAAGGTATCTGCATGGTTGAGTGAGTGTTTTCCACTGACTTTATCACCGTTTACTTCACTCAACTACTCTCAATAAAACTAAGTCAAAGTTTGCTTTATCCCAATAGTCACTTCCTTGGATATCAAAAATTTGACTGATTATTCTTGTAATGGCTGTTTCCAGATTAAATAACTGGCATATGAAAAATTCCTCTTTTTCTGTTTTGATAATAAAGTAAGCCTGTAAAAATTACAAGGGAATTAAATTACAGCTACATAGTACATTATAACTATCCCATCTATATCCTTAAGCACCATGAAAAGTACAGGAGGTTGAATGGGAACTTTTCTCCCCCTGTATCCTCTTGTTACTTAAGACAGTGAAAAAGAATCCAAGTTTTACTTAATTCTTCTCTTTTCTGCTTTAGAGACTAATATGAAGGACTACATGTCTTCTTTTATCAGAATCATATGCCTGAAGTTATGTGTTCTAATTGAACACATGTATAAAGTGTTTTGCACCGTGACTGCTGCTACCACAGTGGTCTAGGGGTTAAAACTTGACTCATAACACAAAGTTCAAAGGTTACATCCAGGCAAAATTCCTATGATTCCTACCATAATTGCTGCCAGAACAGTTTTATCTAGATACTATATAGCATTAGCTACCAGACCACAGATGGAAATAAGGCCAGATGAGCCCCAGCCAGCAAGTAAATCTCCTTTATTTTGGTTATTAACCTGCAGCACAATTTCGGATTGTGGCCTTATAAGAATTTAGGTCCCTGCAGGTGTTATGGTGCACCTCCATATGACACAATTTGAGATCAGAGCATAATATGGAGGTGTTTCAGGACAAAAGAAGAGAATTTCATTTGGATTAATGTGAATTGGAAGATTTTTCCAAGATTGTGTTTAATGAATGCCAGTTGCAAATGAGCATCAGACTAACTTGTGTGGATTTGGGAAAAAAGAAAAGAAAAGGAAAAGTATGAGACTTGAACTTCTTATCTTCTGTCAAGTGAGATTTTTAGCATCAACAATTCCTTGCTACAGATCCACTAGTTTTAGTCCCCAGGATATATTGACATTGACATAGCCATGAAGTATCCTGTTTCTAATACATGGAACATAGCTTCTCTTAAATTCATGGCCCCTACCCCCACCTCTTATGTATGAGGTAGGTTGTTGTTGGTGACTTCTGAACACGAACCTTTTAAGTAAGCCCTGAGGTGCCCTTTAAAATAAAATTTGAGATGACAATGTCCCTTTAGACTTCCTTCTTTCTTTTGAGATATTGTATTCTCTGGATAGGAATAAAACTGAAAGACACTTCAAATAGTTCCATCCTTCTTAGTCTTACCTGAGAATATGAAAAAAAAACCATCAAGTTTTTTTTCAATCATATACTCTTGACACTTTAATCAAAACCTGCATGCATTGATTACATTTATTTTTTTCCCTATCTTTCTCCTGATTATAATATCTTGAACAAGATTTCCTGAGGAGTAAGTAATTATTCTTTTCATAAATTCAACACATGACCCTATATAAGGGCAAGTGCATGCTTGACTGCAGATTGCCTGTTTACTCTTCATGGTCTGTCTGGCAAGGTTAATTACTGGAAATCAAAGAAAAGCTTTTTGTTTTTTCCTACTCAAATTAAGAGAAAAAGTACACATGGTCCTCATATTACAGCCATTGGAGGTTTTTGATCCTTGTCCTATTCATTTATAGTATCAAATGAACAAGCAAGGGCAGAAAAGGCAGAATCTGCATCCAAACCAGAGGGACTAATGGTGCTCTCTTTTACTAAATTGAAACCACAGATCTGCTAAATGAGGTTTACCTCTTATCCAAATTCCTCCTCTATGCAGGGGAATTTTAGTAGATAGTAGACCTTTAGGAGAAAAAGAAGGCTACTCGTTATACGAAGTCCCTGTGTCAATATCATGCAATTCAGATTCATAAAATTACCACTTTAACATCTTATACTGGTTACTAAAAAAACTATTATATTAGTAATTTTAAAATTTGACACCCAATTGCTCTCTATCTCATAAAACTTCTGTGAACCACTGGTCTTCAGGAGGAACATATTTATTTCTATTATCAAAGGTAATGACGTTAGGGGAAAAGATATGAAAGAAACGTGACTGAAATCTCATGGATGGCAGTATGGCACAGATTCGTCTAAATCATCTATGTTTTTTCTGGCAGAAGTAAAATTACATCCAATGTGGCTTGGAAGATAAATAAGAGCCCTGAATTTCTAAAAAACCCCACATTTATATGCTGTAAACAATTTAAATGTGCATATTTTGGAGAGAAACAATGAAAATATGTTAACTCAATGGTCCTAATTTTCTGTCATTCATTTTTTTTAGTGGCATTTCAAGGTACAAATCCCCTCCATCCGTTCCATTAGAAGGATAGATGGTATATTATATTTGTCTTCTCAGCAAATCTGAATTTATAAAATTCCCGTAAGGCATGATCCCTGACATTTTATATTGTTTCTTATGATAGAAGGAAAAAAAATAATCTGCTTTTGCATATCTAACTTGCAAAGTATGTCAATGATCATTTTTGTGTATTATAGTGTAATAGTGTAACATTATAATGTAAGCACTGATTGTACAAGAAAGTTGCTAGGTGCAAAAGTGCAGAGTCCGTGTGAACAAGTGGAATCTGGTTCTGAGATAATTCCCCAACCACCTTGTATATACAGAGTAACAAAGAGTTTTCATGTCTTCACCAAATGAAAAAGAGGCCGAAAGGACCCACCCACATGTTGATAGGTTTGATTGTGCACAAAGAAAATAAAAGTAATCCTTTCATAGTTTTAAAAACACTTTTCTGCAGCAGAGCACAATTGAAACCTTTAATCCTACTTAATTGATGACACCTGTATAATTAGAGGTTACAAAATCTTAAAATCTGGTGTGACCTCCTGCATGCCATGGGCTGCCAAGTTTCATGCATAACTCTTGACCTCAGGGATTTGTTTGACTACTGCAAACATTCCAGAACAGAAAAGCAATCTTAAAATGAATGTTGCAAAGGATAGAGAATTTTATTCTCATACCATCACAAGAATCAGCAACTAATGAAATCAAGCTCTTTCAGACTACAAAAGATAAACCCTTGATAGACAGCAATTCTGGGAACAGGAACAAAGAAAAAGAAAGTACATTGTACTTCAATACTTATGGGTTGTTAGTTTTGGGGTTTTTTTCAATATTATAATAGTTTTTGAATACTATGACTTTGAGCAACACATGAATCATGTAAGACAAGGATCCTTAAACTTATGCATAACATTAATGGCATATAAGCCACAGGCCTGAACAGAGCTGCTTCTGCTCCTGTCTTCACTTACAACACAAGGCTTAGATCAGTTTTGGCTGCTATTTTACATCATCTTTGAGGCCATCATTAATCCCAAACTTCTAACAGACACTGGAGGGACCACAATGCCTGGAAAACAGTCAGGCATACTCAACTATGTATCATGATATTGAGGCAGTGCAAAGGGGCGTTTTCATATTCTCTTCAGCTCTGTATTTAGACATTGAGAATTGTAAATAGAAAATTTGTTTCGAAAAAAAATTGTTTTAATTCAAATGATAGAAACAGTTTTAAAGTTCTAGAGAAGTAAAATTCCAGTCAAAATAAGGTGATCATATAAGAAAATAAACTCATTTGAAGCTGCTGAAAGTTGCAATTTTAATTCTCTAAATTTTGCTTTTAAAATTTTAACGGTAAATTTTATTAAATATTGTTTGCTATTCTAAATTCTGCTGATAACCTAAATTGATCAAAAACATACAAGCAAGTGTGGCACACCATGTAAAACAAATAAAACCTTTCTTTTCCCTGTGGAATCATTGTTATGAACCAACTTGTCATCTGCACACATTTCTCTAGTGGTTAGTTGGACAGGAACTAAAAATAAAAGCACCAGCTTTGAGCGCATTGTGCAGTCTTTGACCAGGATATATGAATCAGAACTGTCTCAGACAAACAGCATGGGTGAGTTTAATTCTACACTGTAACCAGAGGCTGTTTGACAAGGAGAAAGGGTGCTGAGTTTTAGGGCTCTGGTGTTAATAGTTGCCATATCAAGTATCTTTAGAGAGGTCATCTTCATACTTAGGGACAGGAGATGGAGTTTTCTCTTCCTGCCACTACTGCATCTATCTCTTGCCTGTAGAGAAGGTCCTGTCCTCAGGACTGTATCATTTATACAGAATTTTATAAGGATAGTCAGACTTAAACACTGATTAAAATAAAGCTTAAGTATGGGGGACACCATACCTAATATGTTGGAAACTTGTGATTGCAGCATGTCCTCAGAAAGACTAAGATCTAGCCCTGCTTGCTTGAATCCACTTCTTTTAGTCCCGATAAAAGCAATAGAAACTATAAAGATGAGCCTTCAGAATTACTAGTTGTATACTTTGTGACCTTAACTACTGCATTCAGGACAACAAAAAATGATGAGAGGGTAATTCTGTTTGATAATGAGGATACTGTTCTGTGCATTCCTTTTTTCAGTTGTGCAACACATGTAATTTAATGAGTGTTAATTCAAAAGCTTCAAATAGTAGTGTCTTTAGCGGAGCCCTGACCCCAGCTGTTCCAATTAAGAGATTCTTTTGATTTTACTGACCTAAATAACTATAATGTTTCATTTAAAATACCCAGATTTTTTTTTTGTTATGTAAGACATTCACTTCTCTTTAGAAGTAGCGAAATTATTGCAGATTAACATTTGCCCAGTAATGCAGCCAAAGCTCTCCACAAATGGAAATCCTATTCCCCAAACTTTTAAAGTTGAAAAAGCACTGCTATTCATAAGCTAACTTCAAGTAGCCTCTTTTAACCATCATCTTAAGCAATGGATTTTCCAAGTCATTAATTTTGACATGATTTTGAAAAGAAGGGAGATAAATTGTTAAAAAAAAAAAAAAAGCTGTTTCCTTCTCCTTCATCTTTGTTTTTCACTGCAGTGATTCCATGATTTTTCAGTTATTTTCAAATGCTCATTCTCTTCTATTTTGGATGTATCTTATGTGTTGGTGTAAGTGTGCAAAATCTCTTGATACAGTATAAAAGCAATTAAAACAGTAAAAAGAACCTATAACTGATTTCATGGCTTCATGTCCACCAAAATAAACCACTTCAAATAAATTAATAGTACATAGAAACAAATGCTGGTCCACATAAATCAATATTTGGGATTCTATTTTACAGTCTTTACTTATGTTGACTGCTATTTTATGGTCAGTCTGAAATTAGATTGCATGTGTAAGTACTGTTCAGCCTTAGTTAAGATTGTCAAATAGCATCTTCTATATTGATTAGTGTTGTGCCAACGTCTGCAGTGTCGCCTGAAAACCAAATAGAATTGCTATTTAATTAAATAAACAATCACTCAACAGCCGACCCGTTGGGAAAGCAAACAAAAAGCTGACTAACTAACCTTCTAAATCTCAGGAAATGCAACAAAAGCTAAAGAAATTCTCTGAAACAACACCACCACCATCCAACCCTTAAAACAGACACTTAAATAAAAACCAGAATCACTGGAAACGAACTTCAGATGTGAAAGAAAAGCTGAAAAATGTAGTTAATTGAATATAGGCACATAAATATCTGGAACTGAATTAGAAAAAGTTGGAAGTTTCCAGAAGGGATCAAATTAAAATGGCATTCAGCAGAGTGTGCATCAAAGTTATACTTATTGCTAAATTAGCTCACTGAAACTTCTACTGATTTTAAAGAGAAGGCTCATATTTGTGTGTGTATGTCACTTCTTGCTCATCCCAAGCCTGTGTCTCTATAATAAATTTAAAACATTGTATGTTGCCACTTTTTCAGTGTTTTTTTCAGCTCTGTGTTTTTGATTACACAAATTCTGGATATTACTTCACTAGCAGAGAAGGAAATTCCTTGTTTTCTAGTTTGTTCTCTTCATTGAAATTTTCATAATGTCCAGCTGACCAGCCAAAAGAAAAAAATAAAAAAGCCAAATGCAAATTTACATAATTCCAAAAGATTGCAGCATGTGCCAAGGCAAATATATGTTTTGAGAAGGTATAACATGTTGCTGAAATATTTGGATGGCATTTGTATTTAAGCTGGAGAAATAACAATTAATAGTCAATAGTTATACTCACCTTGAGCTAAATCTAGAAAATTATACTTCAAGACTAGCAAGCCAATAGCTGCGACATCATTCAGGAACATAAACAGTGTTTCCTGTTTCCCTTTGAAAAGGAAAATTAAGTCATAAAAACACCATAACAATTCTGTTCTTCTCAATCTATAATCTCCTTCTTCTGAGTCTTTTCAAATGCATCACAAGTTGACCTTATTGAAGGCACTAGGCGTCTAATGAACCAGTGAAATTAGAAATCACTGCTAATGCATCGGGCAGGATTTCTGCATTGTGATGAAACTGAGACTGAAGGCCTGCAACTGAAGTGAACCAAGCTGGACTTACAGCAAGTGTGTGCCTGGCATCCAAATGTATTATACCTACACCAAAAGGCTGCTGAAAGCCGGAGTGTCTCCAAACACGACAAGAATGTATGACATACATAAACAGAGTTACACACATATAAAATTTTTTGTAACAAATTACCAAGTTTGTAATGTGCATGTGTGAAAGTATTTTCTTCCACAGGGAAATGCAGCAAAGTGTAGCTTTAGCTCATGAAGAAGTAAATTATTTTTTTGTTCCCTGATCAGCTTTTTGATATTGTTGGGTATGGAGACTAGGAAAGAGAATGACTGCTGGCTGATGGAAAACATGTACCTTAGAAACAGCTGTACACAACACAGTCTGAAAAAAC
This sequence comes from Sterrhoptilus dennistouni, assembly GCA_013397095.1. Taxonomy (NCBI): domain Eukaryota; kingdom Metazoa; phylum Chordata; class Aves; order Passeriformes; family Zosteropidae; genus Sterrhoptilus; species Sterrhoptilus dennistouni. The sequence continues at coordinate 1,196,736 of VWZU01007463.1, forward strand.
AAGCAACCAAATAAACAAAAAAACCCAAAACAAAATCCTAGAGAAAATTTCCCCAGCTAATTGGGACTTTGGAGTTTGCACAAGATAAGCATGCTATCATGCCTTGTGTGAAATGAAAGTAGGGAGGAGGTGTGGCACTATAAGTAGTGTTCCATTTTGTCCATAAAATAGTGTTGTGAGTTTTAAATGTATGCACTACAACAGAAAATAAAAAGGATTTATATGTCATAATTTTCTTCTCTTTCCTTTTGTGGCTGCAATTTGCCCATTTTGGAGGAAGTCTGTTGTTTTAGAAACTACAATGAGAAGACAATTTTCTCAATTGAAGACCTGCTAGGCATATAACATTGCTTAAACAGAAATAAAAAAACACAAATCAGAGTTTGGGTGTAGATTTCAAACTCTTCATGGACTGTGAATAAAACTGTTAGGATTCCAGATGAAATAAATAGAAGAGAATGCTCTTAATAAATTCGTTTATCTAAAAAAGAAAAAAAAAAAAAAGCTTGCCATATGATTTTGTTCCGAGGGAAAGATACAAAATATTTTATACATCTTTCAAATTAAAGTGTCATGTTAGAATAAGCTAGACTACTCCAGTGTCTGGGAAGAATGCCATAAAGCACCAACAGCTGACCCCAGTGATGAAGGAACGTATGGTCTAGCCTAAGAAAATGACTGTTCAGCTGGTAAAGTAAAATGAAGAAATCCTACAGGATCAGGAGGCAAATCTTTGTTTAAATCTTCCAGATATCTTACTTATCTATTTTTTCAATATTAGTTTATAAGAATTTGAAATATTCCTTTAGCCTTTACTCCTCTATGCCAGTTTAATTCAGAAGAAATAGAGTACCTTGTGGACTTCAAATCTAGGCAAACACAACACAAAAAACCTGAAAAGACAGATGGTCCTGATGTCAAAAATGTTACCCTATTGTTTTGTTTTAGTTATAAAATCATCCAACCACAGTCATGCTCAAATAGCTAATATTGACAAACACTACTTACTTGCCCAAGACAGAACCTATGGAGATACCAGTGTACAGCTAAGATTAAACCACCGCATTTTGACATCTCATTGTTCATGCTCAGTCTGCTGTGTGATGTATTTTAGTTTAATATACTTCTTTTATAATTGAGGCTGACTTAAAATTTCTTCACTGGCAATTACAGCCTTACAGTACTTGACTTAACACATGGTAGTACAACTGGTCTCCAGCTTGTACCCTTATTTTCAGACTAACTGCATGAGAATGAGACAGATAAGGATCTTCCTTTCCAGGCACGAGTCCTCTGCTTGGGATATTGTTTAACAGAATGCTATTGGTATGGGAAACAAACAATCACTGTAACATTAATAACACAAACCCACTGACTCTGATATAAACTGAGGAAAACATAAAGAAAATCCAGTCATTAAAGAACAAATGAGAAACAAAACATTTTCATTTTCTTTGACTTATTACTCTGTTTCAAGTTGAAATCTTCCAGTTTGACATGGAAGGTCTGAGACTAATTTGGATATTTATTTTGCCCTTTTATAATTGAATAATATTTAGTTCTAAGAGACCTTTTCATTCTAATTTAAACATTACATTCTCCATGAATAAATATTTATTCATTGCATATGGTCTTTTCATTGCATGCAGGCTGTTTAGTTTTCTGACTGAAAAAGGTCAGTTCATCAAAGAATACAGGTATAATAATGAAACAAAGCAACCATTTGTATAATTTAATGGTGGCAAGAAGTCCAGGTTTACAGACTGACTAACGACTAATTTAACTTCTTTCAAAATTCTTCACTAAGGAAAATGTAAAAACATCAAACATTTCTTATAGGAATAGGTTAAAACTGTGTATCTTCTAGCACCTAGAATATGGACTAAAGGCTCATTTATTCAAAAAACTGAGCTAAACCTCTGAGGATACATGTATATTAAATAATGTTTTGGAATGTCTTGGGACAAGGAAATGAGCATTTATCTTATGTTCAAGTGTTTTAACAGTTCTTTACATACTTTTAGGCTACAGTGGTGATAATTGCCCTGGTCCTTTTTCCAGTTTGATACTGCCACAAGTTGTCACTTTGAAAACACATTGATATAACCTGTATGTCTTGGTTTACAGATAATACCAACATTAAGAGACATAATCAAGCTAACAGAAGACTCATTCTCCCTAACAAAAAGCATGTTTTTCTTAAAGGAAGACATACATGTGGTTTTACAGTTAATGTTTTTATTACTTGCACTGATTGAGATGAGTATTTATTAACCAGGTGAACTGCAACTTGCATCAAAACAAACTTCTTCTTTTTCCCCTCGAATGAATCAATCCAGGTACTGAGGGACTGTGGTGGTTTCACGTTTGCTGAATTTTGTTTATTAACTGCGAGATAGGATTTTGGGAGAAAGAGACAAAACAGGCTCAACTTAAAAATAGAACAGATAGATTTTATTAACATACATGAAGAAAAGAAAGAAAAAAAATTTGAGACATTCACTTTTCCCCCCCTACTACAAACTGTTTACTTTCCCACTTAACACAAAGAGAAAACTATGATTTTCAGTCAGTTGCAACTATTTAAACACAATCCTGAACAAATCCTCCTTTGGGAGAGGAGCTTCTAGAGTTTATGGAGATACATATCACAAGAAAAGGTTTAGTGGCTCTCAATGTCACAAGTCTGCAACCACTTAACTCATTTAACAGTTTCCTAAGCTGCTTATGGCCCTCCATATGTTTGGGGTACTGTTTTAAGAATGCTTTTTTAGTACAAAGCAAAGATTCTTTTCTTCTATCTCTAAAATCGTTTTTGTCTCAAAAGAAATACAGATTTTGTTTTATGCTCAGGAGTCAGGGCTTAATCACTTCTCCAAAATCGTCTTCATCTCAAAGGCTGAGACCGCTTTATTTTTTCCCAGGAGCTGGGGACATACTCTATTCAAAATTTTCAATTAAATCTCATTTATATTAATACACACAACTCTTTGGCTAGAACTTGCATTCCCCAAACAGCATTATGATATTACAAGAAATAGTCCATTTCTCCATAATTCACATCGAGAGAAGTCTGATAAATGTCCACTTCCTCCATCCCTTCTTCCAATAGTCTTTATCAGTTCTTTTGCTGACTTTTGTCTCATACTGTCTCTTTACATTTTAAAACACTCTGTCTTACATGGAGAAGGGAAAAGGGTTAATGTCTTTGCCCAGAGTCTTTTTTTTTTTCCTTCTCTCCAGTTAACTCTTGGAACTTCAAGGAAGCAGGTGATGGTGGGTGGGAAGGGGGAGAGGAAGCACGCTCAGGAAGGCTGATGGATGGCCCTCCTCCACCCCTGGTCACATCTAAAGCAACTCAAACTTGGATCAGCTCCCTAGAGCTCTGGTGAAAGATTGTCAAGATTCTCTCCTTCCTCAGACCAGAGGCTCTGGCAGCCAGTCCCAGAGCATGGCCGCCGTGGGCCCTGGCACAAGGCTAACACTGCTGATCTGTAATCCTCCTCCTCTCCCCATGGGAGGAGCCAGGGGAGTGCAGGGACACTGCCGGCCGGGGCAGCTCTCCCACGGGCAGCTCTGGCCCCTTGGGTGGGGGGATAGCCTGAACTTGTGACTTAGGAGGTGATGTTAGCTCCTGGCCAGCTGGTAAAGTGCCGAGTCACCTGGGACCTTTGATTTAAGCCGAGGTCTCCAGAGGCGTGTACAACACTCTTATTCGTCACTGCCGTGGTCTTGGTGTTGCAGGAGCCTCCTCCTGCCTCGCCTGGCCAGTCCTGACACCGCTGCAGGAAAGGTACGGTCCAGTATCCGGGGATACCTTCCCCATCCTGTGAGGGCTTTGCCACCACGAGAGCTGAGTGATGACGAGAAATGAAGGAAAGACTGATGGGTGAACAGCAGCTGGGGTTTATTGATGTCCATGAGGAACTACTTCACCCCCAGAGAGTCTGCCCATCAGAGCACAGATCATCTCTGGGCAGCATCTTAAACACAGGGGAGGGGCAGGGGGAAGGGTACAGTGTGGGACCAACCATGGGAATGGAAGGAGTGACTCTGTACATAAAGGACAAAGTAGAACAAATCAAGGAGGCAAAAGAGGGAACAGCCAGGATCCTGCCCAGTCACTTGATGACCTCACTGGAACTTTCTAGACCCAGGGTGAGGCCTCAAAGTGATGGACGGGACCCGGGGGTTATATAACTGATGACTGGCATGTAACTGTGATTGGGGTAAAAGCGTGAAGGGTTAAATACAGGGGTACAAGGAACAAACCATTATAACTTATACACACAGCATGAAAGCATGGAACAAATGACATACATGGAACTGATAAAACTAAAACCACACCAAGACAGTCAGCCAAGCTGTCAATCCATATTATAATTTCCTTAGAAAAGAAAAAACCCTTCACATTCATGCTAAACCACCACAGGGACATAGATACTGGAGAGAAAAGAACTCTAAATAAAAATCCAGTGATAATTATGAACTATGCCATTTTTCAATTACAGTCTAGGCCTATCCCTTTATCCTTTTTGTGTTATATAACCCTAGATAAAGGCTTGTTAAAAAAAGAAGAAAAAGGTTGGCACTGAAGACTGTATTGCAATACTTCTCGACAAGGTTTGAATAAGATGAAAAAGTTTGAAACAAATTTTCAAATTGATTAATTTACAGATGTCATTTTTTGTGTTTACAGTAGTACTAATTGAGAAAAAAGTTAAAACATTTCATTTTTTCTTTTTTCTTTTCTAAAATTTCTCTCCTTTTAATTTTGCATTTTAATAAATGGAAATGAAGGAAGATATGGAGATAAGGTTCTTATTTTTGATCCAAAATAATTTTAAAATAAAAATAATTTCACGTAATGATTTCAAGTACAATGCAATCATTAAAGAAAGATGCAGGTCAGACACAGACAGATACAGACAGAAAAACATTGTGTTCAGTGGCTGCACTACACTGCCTATCACACAGAGCATGTTGTACCAATTATCTGAAGGCCAAAATGTTAATCTATCCACCCATCAACTATACCCATAACCATGCCATGCCAAAGATTTAACTTAATTATCAATCCTTGCACAATGACATAATGTCTATTTGTTGCAACTTGGGGAAATTAGGAAACAGGCAAAAAAAGTGAATTCTAACAGACGTCAGTATTACAACTTCCATGAAACTAGGAAGTAGTCAGGCAGTTTCAATGAATGGTAGAGTATATAAAGGCTGTTCTATCAAATTTCCCTTCTCTCTTTCCAAAATCAGAATATTATAGCAGCAGAGATGGAGAACTAATCTCTTATGTCATTGTCTTTTTGGTTTTTTTAAAGTTTGTGAGGAAACACAGGCATTCAATTTTTTTTAATATAGATTTTTTTTTCCCCCTTTTTCATGTGTGTGTCCAAACCCCATCATTTGGAAATTGTGGTCTTGGGGGTGCCATTACCTAGGAAGGAAAATACTCAGGTAGCTTCTGTGGGGGAAAAAATTAAAATTGTGTCTAACTTCCTTGGTTAGTGGACTTCTAAGTGTTTCATGATCCGTTGCAAATTGTTTACCCTCACCTTCTGCTAACCCTCATTATTCCACAAGAATTAGTTACATCTCTCTCTCTTTCTCTCTTCATCTTGGAGTATAGTTTCACAAAAAAATGGCTTTTCTTTCAAAGCCACTTTGGAGTAGCTGTGCCATTTTCTCCCTTTGATCATAGCTCACCTGCACGACAGCTTGAGCAGCAGCTGTAAACTGGCTCACTGAACTTACCTGTGCTGGGAATATGACACCATTTTGATCCCTAAAATTTCATTCAGCTACATTCGTTGAAGGGCATAAACAGGGACTACATGGAGAACCCATAAATTGTTTTTCCTGAAAAAAAACAGCGTCATGAAATTACATCTTTTACCTACTTGCTTTATCTTTTACTTCTCTCCTTGCTAACCTGTCAGCCGACTCCAAATGCTAACTACCCTTTCTTGTCAAACTGATCAGTTAACATAATGAACCGCACTTCATGGCAACTGTTCCCAGTGCTGCTATAGTATCAAGTTTGGTTCTTCTTTTTCAGACTTGAAGAATATTTGAAAAAAAAAACCAACCCATGACTACTTCTTTTTCCCCCCAAATGTATCAGTGGAACAACAACAACAACAAATTATTTTCTTGTAGTTTCAGCAGCATGCAATAATGTAAAATAATATTAAACAGAAATGCGGAAATTGGGCAAAGAAAGTTTTACCTCCAACTGAAGTCAAATAACATTTCTTATGTTCAGGATTTACACTACTCTTGTCCATAGTGTCTTTGTAGCTACAGCATGAAATTCTAACTGCTCATTTGTACAGGCATGTTTAGTTTTATTTTCTCATTTAACACTCCACCTCCACTCACATTATAGTGACATTTACAATTAAAGTAGCAGTGCATTACACTGGGATAAAAATAAACTTGAACAGTCTTCTGAAGCAGTGTCAAAAACAGTCTCTCTCCCTTTTGCATTCCCTCTATCTGCAAAAGCTATTAAAAAATGTACTTTAAGGAATTACTGACCTAAGTTCATTATGCAACCATATGACAGTTTTCCTTTTTCATTCAGGTAAAAAATGGTTCTGGTAAAAGATCTGGCATCTTCACTCACACACATGAATAATCATTTGGATTAAAGCTGGGTTGAGTCCCAAGAGAGGATAAATGGTATATAGAACTTCCTTTCAATTATTAAATGGACTAATATCTAATGTAGTCTAGCAATTTTTGGATTTATTCAAGAGCAGAGAAAATAGAACTTAAATTGGTTCTGATTTGAGTTGTTTGACCTTTTTTTCTGGGGGGGAAGAAGTAGGGGATTGTTTTTTGTTTCTTTCTGTGTCAAAATATCAGGCTTAGCTATTCCCTCTCATACCATCTGATATTCTAGAAAAATTTGGTTTAATTTCTTTTTTCATAACAGAGTGTTTTATTTAGGGTTTGATCTAGAGAACACTCTGAAAAGCTATAGCCCAAAGGGCAAAGCCCTTGCAGTGTAATTCTTTGTAATAGGGAGGATATCGTGAATCATGTAGTCCTTTACTCCTTTACTTTTTTCCCCCTCTTTCCCTTTTTTTTTTAATCTTGTGATTAACATACAGGTAAAATCTCTATAATTATTTAAATCAAAAAGAAGGTATATGAAAACAATTATTGATCTCCATTATTATATTCACTGGCATAGAAATATGAGTAAAGATACTGAAGACTTGAAATTCTGCATAAGTTTAATTTGGGCTTTAGAGGAAGTCCAAAAAAGTCAGTAATAAAGAACTTACTTTAGAAACTGAACTTTAAGATTTTATATTTGCCTGCTTTTTCTCCCACTTCTGAAAGCACAAAGTCAGAAGATGATTAATGTATTGAGATAGGTGGATAACACTAACCATTTTTAAATAGATGTTTTTCACGGTTTTTAAAGCTTCAAACACCACTTGCATCTTGAACAACTTGAGTTATGCTGTCTGAGTATTGTTTGAAAAACAACAAAGCTCTTTCATCAGGATGACAGTCTGGAAAAAAATATGACAAATAATTCTTTCACACAGATATTTTGAAATACTGTGTTTTGATGGGTGAGATGAAGTGTTTTAGATGGAGGACACTTCTTGCTTAGAGGGACAGTGTCAACTTTAGCATTTTTTTTCTTAAATAAAAGCTTTGTTTTGGTGCTAAAAATCACCTTATACTCAGACTTCTCTTCACCATGTTTCCTCTCCCCTATTTTGCACTGTTACTGGTTTTAATGTTTCTCATATTTTGAAAGTATAAGCAGTGTTGTCTTTTCTTCTGTCTATTTAACTACCCCAACAGAATAACAGTATATTAATAAACATTACCCAGAGAACATCCTCTTTTAATTCCTAGCAGAATCAAATTTTATATTCTTATAATGTCTTCCAGAATTGTGAATGATAATTGGATAAACTTTCTCTTGATTTTTGAAATAAACCAGGTTTAAAATTCAACCCACATTAGATATATAAGGAGGTAATATTTTACACAATTACCTATTCTAGGGTCTTCTTATCAATTGGAAAAAATGGCACTCTGGACAACAGTTGCATTTTGTTTTTTCAAAAGGCCATCCTTAGTTTTTGAATTGTGTTCCCAGCTTTATCTCCAGTTGTACCAAACTCACTTTTCAGATACCCTAAGAAGTTGAAGGATGGTGCTGTTAATATTACAGTAACTAAGGGAGCTTGATTAAAGCACTTCTTTTTTTTTTTTTTTNNNNTTTTATTTTTTTACCACAGATATGTTCTGTGATCTTAAGCAAGTTGCTTTTCCTCCATTGGACTCAGTTTCATGCCAGCATTATAAGACAACAGGATGTTGCTCCTTTATTAGATTGTTGTGAGGCTATTCAAAGCCTAATCATTGTGCAGTGATGAAATCACTCAGCCAGGAGCAAACAACTGGAAAGCCTGTTGCCTCATTTAAATTTCTTTTCACTGAACAATTATTAAAGAATTAACTCAAGAGAAGGATCGCAGCCTTCCAACCAGCTGCAGGAGGGCACAGCTGAGTCAGATTCTTCCCTGTCCATGGGGCCAAGTGACCACTGTTGGCAAGTTTCAACATTTCCTGTGCAATACCCTAACCAGCAGATTTCTGTGCAAAAGTACTGTCAATAATACCTTAGTGTTTTAATTTAGCCTAGCTAGTGCAAGCTGACTGTTGGAACTAAGGATGTTCACCCTTTCAAGCTGCTTCTGTAATTTTGTAGATCAATAAAGTACTAACTGCCTCTTTGGGCTTTCAAGAACACAAACTACCCACATGGTTTCCTTAATTTTCAGAAAAAATATTTTATCTAAACTTCAAAATATTTCATTCATTTGTGTACCAATTAATGTACACAAAGAAATGTCCACGAAGTCATTTCACTTCCTCACTTTAAATATCTACAAGAGGAATGTAAATACTTGTGCACATAATAACTTCGTTTTCATAAATTCTCCAAATATGTTTCTTAAATGAAAATAAAAATGAGAAAACTACCCTTTTCACTTTAATTTATTTCTATACACTAAGATATGCATGAGATAGGGGTATATATTGAGAATTCTACAAGAACTTTGAGTCCTTCATTTGTGTGTTCTAAGAATGATTATCAAGGGGAGAGGCTTCTTACCTTTCCACCTTGATTTCAAAATATTTTTGCTTATCATTTAAGCAACAGCATTTAATTATTTGAAAACACACTGCATAAAAAGTTATCTTTGTTACATTAATGTTTACTTCTCTAATCTTTATTTTTTCTTTCGTGATTAATACCTCACTCCTTGGGGTTTTCTAACACGGCACATGAAACTAAATATAGACTACATCTCATTAACACTAAACACAGTTTCTTCTTTTAACTTTACCACATGGTGAGTTGGTGAGTGAAATTTTGGTCTCATGAAAATAAATGGAAGAGATGTCATTAAGATTAGTATCATAAGAATTTCACCCATTTTTCTCTCAGCTACTGTGTAAGAGACAGATCTATTATTTCTTAGATCATGGAAATATGATCAGGGGCTATAACTCAGTAACTCAGTGTTGAGCTTATCTTGCAAGCACGCAGGAAGCTCTGAATGAAATCCTTTATATCTCTTCAGGCTCATCTGATGCTTTCTTCTCGTGGGTGACAGCCATGCATGGGACTGTCATTTCATCACCAGGCACTGCTGTAAACAGAGGGGATTAAGGTCCCAGTTCAAAAGGCTTATGTTGCCTGTTTCTTGGGACACTTGTCTAGAGCCATCCCTGTCTGCAAACACCTTGCAAAATAAAACCTGAAACCTGCACTTTTTGCCTGTGTTATTGATTATGCCTAGACTGGAATAGCCTGGAGCTCTCTGCAGTTTAACCTCAAGGTTCACTATGGCTCAATGACTTTCAACCAGAGTGTGACTTAAGCATGCAGCAGTTTTCCTTGAGCCTTAATTTCTATTGGATGAAAAAAGATGCTCCATCTGTGCTGGCAGGAAGCCATAGACTGCTTCTGAATGCCTGAATGATTAGGGAGAGAAGGAGCCCAGGATGCAACAGGTGTGTTTCAGCAGGAATTACAGGGATTTTCAAATGGGATGATTGCATATAACAGCATGTGGCTGCTTATGTCTTCAGAATACAAGGACATATATTTGTTAGAAACTCAACCATATAGGAATGGATTTTTAAAATATAATATGTTTATGCTATATTTTTATAGTACACATTATACTGTATTTATGCAAACCATATTTATCATTGCTGCTTGTTAGGGGATTTTTTGTTCAATTGGTTTGGAAGTTGTTTTTGTTTTGTTTCTCACATTTTAGTGAGGATTCTGTAGGCTGAAACTTTTAGATTTATGTATCAGCTCAGGAATTCTCTGCAGTGCAGTAAATACTTCTACTTACTTTTATTAAACTACCAAATCCTTAGAAAACACTTGGAAGAAAAAAAAAATACAGTCAACATGTCCTGTAGTAGAGGGCAATTGCACTACATCTTGTCAAGACCAAAAATATATAATTTGGAAGTAAGAATTTTACATACAGTCTGCTATTATTGTTTCATGTTGGAAAAGAGATTATTTCTATCCCAGAAACTGTAGAAACTGTATAATAAAGGAATACTCAAGGATTGTGCTTTTTTTTTTTTTTTTTTTCATTAATCTTTGGGTCAGGTTTTATAGAAAATAGACCAAGGGAATATCTGCTATAGAACTTTTGATAAAAGGGCACAGCAAATTCATAAGTTCATTGACCTAAAATCTTTGTGTCTGTCTTCCTCTCTGTTGAGAAATACATATATTTGTAATCCATATTAAAAAATATAAACTTAGATTACAAATAAGTAGTTATCATTATTATCTTACTCCCTTTTAACACTTCCTGTAGAAATTTGACAACTATTTTAGTAAACGACTGTATACAATAACATAATCCTTGTCAGAATGATTCTATATATATCTTTGATCATGATCTCTGAGCATGATCTTTGCTCACATAGCTCTTCTTAGAATAGAAATACTTTTTAAAAGTAGGTTTAAATGTTTAAGAAAATCCCAAGGGCTTTCCTTTATTTTATTCTAACTCCTCAGTTTGTGAGCATTACATCATTAAAACTGTTAGAGTTGAAGTGCACAACCCTTTTATTCAGACTTTCATATCTTCCTATCCTTTAATCATAACTAAATATCAGCGACCAGCCCTCTATTTATGGCACTTTTTTCCAAATGTTTTTAGGCAGAGCTATTCTCATTACTTTTCTTAAAAGATAGTTGCTTTGGAAAACTAATTTTTTTAGAATTTTTCATTTTCTGACAGTCTCTGTGATCTTTACAGCAAAAGGAAAAGTACCTATTTTAAAAGGAAAAAACTTCTTTTGTTTCCTAATTAAATCATCCCCCAAAACAAAAAACAAACCACACCAAAATCCCCCATATGATTTGATTTATTACAAAGACTTTTCATTACAAATTTTCCATATTAAATTTTAGTGATTTTTTTTCAGCCAAAATTCTACCATTCTTCCAATCACTTACAGCTAATGTAATTGCCATAAAAAGAAAACTCCTCTGAGTAGTTCTACATAATCAAATAAAACAGGTCATGTTCATAAATTTTGCAAAAGTACTGTCACAGTACTGCACATCAGGAGAGGTGTAAAATATTATAGGACTGTTAAAGCAAAAACAGGGAGTCTCCTTAAATGTAATGTCCCTTGGCAACCAGCAGGATATCAAAACTTGTTTAACTATTTTGAAATGTCAGAAAGCTCAAACTATATTATTGGAAACTAATTTGAGATTCATGTTCCTGGTGGATGATGGGCCCATTTCCTGAGAAATGTTGATAAAAAGCCTCTAATTTACATAAAATAACATAAAATAATAAAAGCTATAAAAATACTTGGAGATATTTCTACCTTTAAGAGAAGGTTCTGGTCCTGAAATGAAGAAATATAGAGAAAGCAGAAATAGCAGGGAGAGATTAATTTAACTCTTTCATCTTTACAGAAAATAACAAGAGGAGAATTATGCTTTTCTCAAATACTTTGTTTCTAATCAATAGATTACAAATTATATTTAAATATGCACCTGAAGGGCAAGGAGTGACTTTGAAAAGCAAGTGGGGACAGTGGCTTTTTTTCTGTAGTTATTTTTACACAAATTAGGTAAAAAGAAATATTAAACCTGTTACCTCTTCACAGATTTGAACTTGTTTTTTTACCATTTCTTTGTAATCAGAAAGGAGACCTTGGTCTCCTGAAAGTTAAAGGTGTAACATAATCACCTTATTACATAATAGGGATTTTGAAAGAAAAGCATACACCAAAACTCATGGAAAACCAGCAAATGTTAGCAATACTGACATAAATGTGATATTTGGATTCTGAGATAGGATTTCTAGCATCTCAGACTACCAGGAAACCTTCTTCCATCTTTATCACTGTAAAGGCCTGAGAGAGAATTCGCAGTTTAGTTTTCATCAGCACCACCAAATATTTGTGTGGAGGTCATTCCTGAATGGTAATCAAATGGCAGCAACACTGAACAGCTGCCTCGACAGCTTTGCCAGTACGGGGGGGGAGAAAAAGTGAGAATTGAAACAGAGGTCTCCTGGATGCTGTGCTACTGAATACCCCTTCTTCCTCTTTTTTTTTTTTTTTTTTTTTTTTTTTTTTTTTAAGGGGTTCCTTAAAAGTNTTTTTCTTTAATCAGAGGTTCACTGAAAGTTTGAAAAGTTTCAAGTGTGAGGTCAGTATTGCTAGGTCACTTAGCTGCTTGTCAAACACTGCTTAGAATAAAACAAATCTGCAGAGGCCCCAAAGTATACAAATGCATTTTCTAGATGGGGCCAACATACTTCTATCACATGTAACATCTGATTGAGGAACTGCCTTCTACAAATATTTGATGCAAATGAGAGCATGCTCTCACTTGAGGAGTCCTGCTGATTTCTGTGAGAAATAGTGCTTTGCAGAATTGAGACTGTTGTGTGGCCAGTAAGGCTCAGCTGGAAGCTTGTCACAGTCAGTTCTAAATTTGTGCAACATAGCAATCAGTCTGTGCATATTTTCTATAACTTCATATTTGGCTTGAGGTTGTGTTTTTAGCTGGTTGGTTGAAATCATTGCAACAACACTCTTCATTATTGATTTATTTAACCAAAGAAAGACACACGGCATTGAAAAATTACTTTTGTTTTCTTTTTTAATTATTTTTAATTGCCTATATATTTAACCTATTCATGCTTTAAATATTCTCTGCCAAAGCAAATTGAAAAATAAGCATTTAAATGTTTTCATCTTATAAGCTGAGAGTTTGATCAGTTCATATATACTTAGCAAATAATCTCTGAACTGGAAAGATGCTCGTGAGGACTTACGTATGGCAATACCAGAGCATGTCATATGCATTTCAGCCTTTTAACAGCTCTGATTCAGGCACCCCAGGAAAACATGTTGAATTCATTTCTTTGTGAAAGCTGCTTTTGGAGAGGAAGGGAATTTAATTGAATGTGTGTGTTGAGCAGGATAAGGGTACCGGACGCCTGAAATTAAGTTTGTCTGTAACCTTCAAGGCAGTATGCAAACTAATGAGATGTAGAATTGCCACTACATCTGTTACCATTTGCTCACATTTAAGATGAACACTTAAAAAAAAATATTCCTATTATGGAACCCTATTTGCTGAAAATGATATAATTTGTGCATACATGTTCATGCTGTGTCTTTACAGTGCTTGAGGAAAGCAGCTAAATGGGATACTTTTCTTCTCCTTTGTATTAATATTTAATTAAAAGCTCAAGATGCTCTCGTTTAACAGATATTCTTTTAGCCATAGGAAAAATATATCTACAGTAACAGTTTTCTTGTTTGATCTCCTTTTTTTTGGGTCAAGTTACTTTCATGCACAGACACACACAGATACTGCATTCTATGCTAGAGACACAACGCTGTTAGCAATTTTTATGCTTGAGGCCAGGGAAATTGTATCACACTTGCTTTTGACTCCAGATCAAGTACTGTGGCTGTAGCACGACAAAAATAAAAATAGAGAAAATGCTTTGAAGGTTTCAAATGCTGAAATTCTTGAGTCTAACTTGTTAAAGTGGTTACTTGTTCACAGTAGCATTTGCTGTCTTGCTAATGATTTCTGGTTGGGATGGATCCAGCCAGTGTATCTGATGCAGAAGTTTGAAATTTCACAATAAACTGTTTCACCAAGATGTTGAGGGAGGAAAAGTTTGGGAGGTGCGGGGCGGGGGGGGAAGCGAGAGAGGGTGGGAGGAGAGGAGAAACGACAAAAAAATTTAAAGCCAACCAGAGCTACAGTATCATGAGAAAAAGAAAATTCTTTTTCAATTTTTTTTAAATAAGTGATTTCTAAGTCAAAGGATATTATAAAATTGATACTCAAGTCCTTCACTTATGCACAGTCAAAATTCCCACTGGAATAACCTTCTTTATAATCTAACAATCACAGTTTTTGAAGTTTTTCATGTACCTGTCTTTAAAATAAATAAAAAAGGGAAAATTCCATGTATTCCTACCTTATAGCTGTGTAGCATAAGCAAAATAGAGCCTTGTGTGGCCATAAGGCACAGACACCCTAATTAACAGATCCTCAAGCAGACAAAGCTGTCTGTTTTCAATTAAAGACTGTATAGTGATTCTCAAAAGTGCCACAATTCACCATTCTGTTTGCTTCTGACAAATTATTACTCTAAAGGCCAAATCTTCTGTCAGTGATTTACAGGCATTTTGAACAGAATCATTTGAAAAAGTAGAGGGGCTCTGCCACAGGCAAAATGTAGAGACATCTGGAAATTAAACAATTCTTATTGATTACTGATATTAAATATAAATACTACTGTAAGGCTGATGACTTCTAATATTAATACTAGTATAGATGTACCTTCCATTAATGTAGTTTCACCTCAACTGAGGCTATGATTAATAGTGGAATATAGTTGTGCTCTTCAAAATTTTTGTCCTAATAATAATGAATGTGATGGATCACTGAGGAATTAAAGTGTTGCCTAAGTAAATCTGTCCAATAGCATTACTATTTAGGCAACATAATGATGACTTTTATTAGACACAGACGTCATGAAGCTTGGAATATACACTTCGAGGTGGAACAAGATTAAAAAAGAGAATTAGTGTGGAGAAAAAGTAAAAAATATTAATATTAAAAGGAATCATATGTCTTGAAGAATAGTTAAGAGCAATATATTGTGAACTAGCCAGGATGAAAATTATTACCTGCATACAATAGCTGCATCCAGACTTCTTTCAAAACGGCCTAGATGGCACCCTGTGCATTGGCACAAAACCATGCACCTCTAAGCCCACACCTGCCATCTTGCAAGGCATCCTTATGCATATGCATCATGCATGAGTGCTATTCATCTGAGAAAACTTAACTGCATCTACTCCATGAGCACTGCTCAGTGTATATCTCCTTTAATAGACCTTTACAGATTTTCTGTTGGAAGACACCAGAAAAGAAATGTCAGACCCCGCCCTGTGTAAATTTAGCCATACGTGATTTTTTGCCTGTACCTCATTCATTTCCCAGTTCTGAGATTCCTGAATTTTTTTGTTGTTAAGGTGGCAAGACACTGGAACAGGTATCCAGAGAAGTGGGGGATCCCCCATCCCTGGAACTGTTCAAGTCCATGGGGCATTGAGCAACCTGGTCTGGTGAAATATTCCCTGTCCATGGCACTTGGGTTGTAACTCAATGATTATAAAGGTCCCTTCCAACCCAAACCATTCTATGATTCCTCCATGCAGGACACAAATAAAATAGTATGTATTTCAAAGCTTGCATTTGCAATTCTCAGAGAAGACAAGAAATCTTTATTTAATAGTGCAAATAAATTATTGCCTTTGATACTTGCAATGTATACCTGTTTGTTTGTCTGTTTGTTTGTTTGTTTGTTTAATCACAGTCATTTTGTGCATGAAGTTAAATAGCCATCCAAATGGCTATGTGGCGGGGAAAAAAATGTTAATTTTCAAGCAACTTTAGAAAAGTTTTTCGTAAAGGAAGACAGAGAGATCAGAAAGGGTACAGGGAGCTCTAAATGTCTAAATGACACTGAAAATTGATCAGAATTTTATGCATGGATTTCAATATTTAGGGGTTTTTAAAAAAATATTCAACCAGCAAAGTCCAATACATAATTCTAGAAGAATTAAGCTTATGACAACCCAGGTATTAGAAAGCTGAGACTTCATTTATTAAATTTAGTTTTTGCAATCAGATGAAAGGGAGGTAGAAATTATCTTAGAAATCCTAGCTATGAGGAATTTAAACTGTGAATTCACAGATGAAAAACAGTCTGAGGTATTCTCTTATTTTTAGGAAACATAACAACCTCAGTTCTTAACCCTTTTTCTAGACGAAGATTCTGCAAGTGTCTGTTCCTGTCCCTACTGCTCTTACCTTGCAGACACACAGGACTTCAGTTTCTTGTGAATATTTAGGCAGGTACATACACCAGACAGAAAAAAAAGGGGGAAGACAGATTACAACACCTTTGAATACATCACAAAGTCTATCCCTGGCATTTAGGCTAACGGATGCAACAGAGCAGCTACAGCCAGCTTGCAAACCATTTACATCCAGATGGAGCTTTGTATCATTCTCTGAGAGAATTGCTGTGCTCCCCTGAAATCCTGTGTGTTATAATCATAGGGAAATTATGTCCCACTAGAGTAATAGTTTTATAGTGGAAAAGTGAAATAATACATTTCTTGTTCTGGGTGCAATGAGAGGAGATGGGGTCTGTAAGGCATAAGTCACGCTGAAACATATGTAGAGAAGAAAGAGCCAGGGCTAGTGAAATCTTAACTGCAGTCTTTTCTTTGAGTAATCCCCACATCCTCAAACTTCACCCTGGGTTCTCTTAGAAGCATCTGGATGTTGCAGTCAAAAAGACAGCCAGGTAGAGAAGGGACATTTGTGCAATAAATGCACAAGTATCAAGGAATCAAAATGTAATCAAGGAATCAAAATCAGAAATTAAAAAAAGGACAAAATTTTTGGAAGGGAAAATGTGCACTTTGGGAACCTGTAGGTAAGAGAATGATAATTTTATAGTCATTACCATTTTTATATTCTAGGTAGCCTGGTTAAATAACAGTTTAGAAAGACCAATGAGCTGCCTATGCTACTGTTCAAGATTTTATTCTATGCATGAGGTAAATCATGACAGAAAGCCCTAAGGTAGTCTTTGAAATTCAGCCTACATGGGTTATGATGAAGAGAGATGAGAATTGGGCTTTTCACGCATTGTTAACCTTTAAGAGATAACAATTAAGGCCAAAATAGGCTGTGACAGTCATCTGTACGAGTGTCTTATTGTAGGTATAATGGAAAGATTCTAATACAGGAATAATTTCATCAAAGTGATGAGCTTGGGAAAATAGAACAGAATAGAACAGTTGATTTAGAAGGAACCTACAGTGACCATCTGGTCCAACTGCTTTAATCCAGTCCAACTGCCTTCACCTAGTCTAACTGTCTAGACAAAGAAGAAGAATGCCAAAGATGCATTCAGCATACTTTTGGATGGAGGTACCTTGAACTATATCACATTTAAGTGCTGGAAAATAAAAGATCATAATAAACGAAACACAGTAATATGGACTTAAAAAAGCATCTTAAATATGTTACATAAACACTAGGTATTTTAAAAATATATTGATGCACATATTATTGCTTATTATTTAGATGTATTACTTCAGGTGTCTCACAGCAAATAAGTTATTCTCATTCCCTGATTCAAAAGAATTTGCAAACATTTTTAAAAACTAAAAGTTTGGATTTTTGCCAAAACAAAAGATGAAGCAAAATGCCTCAACTGGCATGCATGGACAATTTTTGTACTAATTTTATTTATTTGTCTTTTTGGTTTGGTCCAAAATTTTCATATCAGCCCATCCGTAGGAAAAGAAAAAAAAAAGAAAAAAAGAAAACAAACAAACAAAACCAAAAACCACTCACTCGGAAATATTAATTATTTACCCTATTTGTATAATCTGTAACAGCACCAAAAATGTACCTATGAAATTGTGTTTATACAAATCTATAAGAAACTTTGTTCTTGTTTTCTTGGATGGGATGGAAATAATAACGCTCTTTTAGGACCTGCCTGGCCTGGCTTTAAATACATATCTGCAAGCAGGCACAGGTGTCACAAACTGGGGATATCAAAACAACTAACTTATGTAAGGGATTACAAAATATTTCCCCCCTGGAGATATATCTAGATGTTTATGCAATTTTTGCTTCTTAAGTGGAAAGTAATGTGGATCATTGATATCACCTTTCTGTGAATTAGGAAGTTTTTTTGCCAACAGAAATAGTGTAACATATGTATAAAAAGGCTTTGAGCTGCTGTGAAGGTGAAAAATTATGACAAGATGGTATACAGATCTTCAAATGGCATCTGAACAGCAGGATCATAAATTTATTTAGTTTTACTCCTTCCTTCTTCCACCCATGTTTTTTTAATGGTTATTAGGATGGTTCAGGGTCTTTGCTCAGAACCAGATTCTGAGGCAATCAACATCCTAAACATAATCTCTGTCTATGAATATGTTACTTAATAATCATCTAATACATTCCTAATTGCAAGGCATTACATGTCTTAGTCAGTTTAGAATCCATTTTCTCCTGGAATGACCTTTAGGCTGTGAACACGCACACACATACATTATTCATGTACTGAAGCACAGCTCAGTGTAGAAGACCAGGGATGCCACGGACAGGAGCTCTCTCTACTTGCAGCATTTCTATGACAGAAAGAACTAAATTTGTAAGGAAGGCATACAAAGTATGAAGTCTTTAAACTATAGCTTAATTCAACCTTTGACAAAGAGTTAAGGATTCTTTGTTTGTTTGTTTTCTTTTTCTTTAAGGTTCGGACTAACTGCAGTAGCCTGTTTGTATCTCCACAAATCACAGTTGACTGATACTATTTGGTTTCCTTTAGCATTTTCTCTGAAAAAACTTCTCTTTTTATTTCAGTGGCACAGCAGATAAGCTTTTAAAGAGGTCTTTGAGTACTGAAGGTTTTATATTCATACCTCAGTAAAAAATATTTTAAACTGATTATGTGAGCAGAAAATCAGTGGCCATAATGTATGTTTCTCAGTTCCCAACTTCTGCTTCAATTAAGTTACTATCTGAAGAAAATTGTAGAAGTGACTCACTATTCTCTGTTAAAGGAAAAGGACATATTCCCTGTGATACAGAATAAGTCCCTAAATTTCTATTATTGAGCCTGTACCTCAGAAAGGTAATATGCCTAAATACTTCCAAAAAGCATTGAGAGATTACTAGTTTTTCTTCCTTCTTTTTTTTTTTCCTGGTTTTTTTTTCTCTGTTAGGTTTCTTCAAACTAACAGTCTCATGATTGAGGTTTGTAGAGCTGCTATAAAAGATTCTTTAATTGCTTTAGAAGACAGCAAATTCAGCTAAAAAAAAAATCTACCAGATGCTCATTACATATCTGCCTACATATTTGTAAAGACATAACACCTTTCTCCCATAGGGGGACAGGGGAGATCCAACAGTGCCAGGGGGAGTCTGTAATGTTATTGCAAGTCAGCAAACATATCCATATTTAGATTGTATATGTGGGAAACCACAAACAGATCTGAACGCCTGTTTATTTTAACTTTTTTAAATAACATTGGAGGACAGACTAAAAAATTAAAACCACATCCTGCGTTTAAAAAGACAGAGAAAGCAAAGAGACTGAATGTACATTCCCCTTATTGCTTCACATTTCTTTCGCTTTGTTGTGAGGAGCTTCACATGACAGTGAAAAGGAGAAAGAGCAAAAAAACCTTTTTTTTCTTTCAGGTTATTATTCAGAAAAAAAAGCAAACACCACTGACATGAATACAAATTGTGATGATTATTCAGTTTTGTAAATTCCAGCTGAGTATAAAAAATTAGTACATTGAAACTGCTTTTCAAGTTTTTATTTTTATAAAGTAGATAAAAGCGTTTATCTACTTTGATATATGAAGGAGAGGAAAAGAAAAATAATTTTATCTTCAGATATTTACCATGGCAAATGTAACTTGTTCCAGGTGCTTGATGGAATTGTTTTTTTCTTTTTTTTTCTTTCTCCTTCTATATATATATATCCCTTAAACTTTATTATCTGAGAATAAAAATTCAATTTAATTTTTTAAAGTTTTCTGTAACATATTTTCTATCAAGAGACAGAAGTAGCTTGTATATTATTAGATGTTGTTTTCTGTCCAGATAATTGATTTAATTAATTAATACATTGCTTCTTTAATTAATTTAATACATTGCTTCTATCCTATTGATAATTTATCAGTCAAGACCTGAAAAAAATATTGAGGAATTATGATTCATTTTGATTTATCTATTGAAAAGCATTTATAATTAAACAGTGTTTGATTATTGTCAGTTTGGCAATATTTGGTTATTCCAAGCATTTGTTTATGAATTATTATTTTGAAGTGGTTTTAAATTGACAAACTTTGGAAGATTCCATTTGTTTTCCTTTTCACATGCACACATACACTCAAGTGAAGTTAGATGAAAACTGAAGTTGAAATTAGCAGTAGCCTAAGGGCATTACTGTAATTACTGGGCCATTTAAAATATATCAGTATCATGTCTAATATAATAAAAATAGAGTCATTGCTGCAGCACAGTTAAGAACAAGAGACTCTGCAAAAGGCTGTCAGATTCTGTTAGCTAAAATCAGAGCTAAACTAAATGCATTATTTGTGTGACTATGGCCACTGTTCTTACCAGAAAATCATCTGCAAAATGAGGCCCTTTAATAGGTCTATTTTTTTGCCCTTTTTTTTTTTCTTTTTGTTTGCTTGTTGTTTTTCCCTAAAGTTAAAACAACATGATAAGTAGCAGGGAAGCAAACAAAAATCAAGATGTTAGATTGCACAAAAATATACGTTTTATCTGTTGGAGTGTATCATAGAAGTGGGATTAAAATTTCATACTATATTTATTAAGAATTTCCAAGTTAAAGGGATTTCTTTCTCTGCATTGAGAAGAACCACTGACAGAAAAACTTGGGCAAACTTTAAAATGGACTGAGGAAAAAAAAGTGTGTCAAGGTTTGGGTACTTGATGTCCTGAGATTGTGAACTGGTTTCCAAGCATTCAGATCTTTTCGGGGACAGACTAATGCACATGCAAAGTCTGCTGCTGTAGTTAGGAAGAGGATGCTAGAGCCCAAAATAGGCCCACACAATTCTTTCCTATACATGAGACACATGGCCAAAAACAAGGCCAGGGCAGCAAATACACCAGCCTGGAGAACACAGGTGTTTTGTAAAAGGGGGTGAGAGACACAAAATCTGTTAAGCAGAGCAACATCCTGCCAGAAGCCAAAAGCCACAAATAAATTTGCTTTCTAATTAGGGAATAGTGCACACTGTCATTCACTGTTGCAGTGCAGTCCTCCATCTCCTGGAGCACTGAGTGCAGCCAGGTGGCTGTTTCCAGGCTTTGGCTGATTGACAGTGTGTGTGGCAGCATTGACGAGCCACTTCTAAGTTATTTCTATTTTGGTCTTCTGAGCTTGAAATGCCCCAAGCCACGGAATATTTTAACTAGTTAACTTGGTATTTTTATGGTTTTGAGGGTTCTGGTTTTGTCTTTTTTGTTTGGTTGGTTTGTTATTGTTTTTCTTCTTATTATGGAAAAGCATTTTTGTACCTAAATAAAACTGCCTTTGCAACTAGCATGTAAAAAGCACTGAAAGATATCAACATTGAAGTAAAACATTTTCTTCCACTCAATTATTGCACAAGGGACACATTTAGTTCAGGATGTGCAACAGCTCCAAAGAGAAAAGACATCTGGGTTCAATTCATAAACGCCTAGGGCAGCTAAACAAACCTTCTAAAATGACATTGAAGTAGGAGGAGGAGATGATTGTTTCTATGACCACAAAGAAAACTCATCCATTATGCAGGGACTAGCAAAAAGATACAGATATTTAAAAGAAAATAAAAAAATTAAGGAATATTTAAGGCAGAAAAAAATTGAGAGAATGACTCCGGTAGGTTGCTTTGGTGAGACGTGTGTGGTTGTCTCCAGTCCACTTTATTGCATGTCTAGAGAGAGACGAAAGTGTTAAAGAGTAGCCTTAGGAAAAGGCCTGGAAACTACAAAGTGTTTTAACTACGTGACATTGTTATGGCTTACCAATTATCCAGACCACCACTTGGGTGAATTCCTTCACTCTATGACAGTTACTATTCTCTTTCCTTTAGTGATTTTTGTGAAAACACTTTGATATTCATATCAACATGCATATCTATACTCATATTCATATTTCATGTTGCATGTTTCATATTTCTTTTCAAATTTTCCAAAGGTGTGTTGTAAGATAATGCTTCTTTGAGTGGTCAGGGTTGATCAATATTTTTGTGTTATCAGCAGAAGGAAATCTATCACTATTTCTTAATTCATGTAACTTCTGCCTTCTTTCTTGATATAAACCTTTTTGCTTGATATAAACCACAATATTTAACAAAACAAAACAAAAAGACAGAACTATACATAGCCCATTGGCTAAGTGACATATGATTGTTAGGTTAATTTCTCTTTATGGCCATTGTTGACCTTTTACATTTACAAGTTTTTAGTGTAACATAATGACAAAGAATTTTAGAGCATGAAAGAAATCTATATAGCATTTAAAATTATTTATCCATAATTTATTTCTTTAGTTATCTGGTTTCCAATCATAGACTGCTTTGCTTTACTCTTTTGTTTATTTTGGTTATAATTTCTCCTTGCAGATTACTTTAATGAAAAAAAAAAATCTAAAAAATCTGCTTTTTCTCCATCAAATCCATACATACAACTGTCAAATACACTGAAAAATTTAAATATATTTTAAATAGGTTCTGATATTTGCTCTAAATGGAAAGCATTTAGTGAAATACTTAACTTGCACCAAAAAAAAAACCAAAAAAAACCTGGGCAAAAGTCTCTCCCCCTTCTCCTGCATAGTATGTCCCCATGTGCTCAGGAATACAGGACAGAAGGGTGACTTTCAAAGAAACATTACATGAGATTAACATCTTAATAAAAGCATGAAGGAGGGAAGAATAGAAAATTGCTGTGCTAAGTTCTCCAGAGAAATGAATTACAGTTTGCATCTAGTAGTCCTTATTTTGCACAGGCGTGAAATACCTGAAGATTAGGAAGTTGTAATTTGCAGTTATTCTTTCTCTTTGATCTACCATGTTCAATTCAAGTGAAGAATGTGCCAATATAACATTTCTAAGCCATATTTTTGAGGCTGTCAGGCACTAAAATGGAATTATCTAGTACAAAACAGATGTTCTATCTCCTTAAGTGTTTACTATTTACTTTATAAACAGCTAGATACAAAAGCTGACAAAAGAGTCTTAAACATTAAAAAAAGAGGAAGAGGAAGAGAAAGACAAAGCCATTCAGAAAAAAGATATTGCGACTGTAAGTAAAATTGAGTAAAAGAAAATTAGAAGCACTAAAAAGCACAGCTAACAAAAATACTAAAAGCATTGATAAATATTTAACAAAGTAGAATACCTGCTCAGGTATTTATTGTTCTCTTTCTGAAAAACTTAAAAAATACAAAGCACACAGGCATGCTTCTCTTGTGGGAAATAAATATGGAAAAGTTGTGTGAGATTAAGGTTAAATTCAAAACATCTCAAGTGCATAAACAGATAGTTGTAAACCCAGATTCCCTAAAGATGTCTAAACTAAGGTTCTTGGTTGACTATTCACAGAGAAATTTAGTTTCTGTAACATTTTAGAATGAAAGGAATTTCATTTCAGAATGTTTTTGATACTGGCTTAAGATACTGAGGTTTTGTGGCTTTTATGACATTTAGCAAAATGTCTGCTTGAAAAACATAACAAGAACTTAGTTTTGCTCACTCACTTAGGAAAGTACAAATCTCACAGGAGAATAAAGATACTTTTTAAGGACAACAGGATCTGTCAGATTGAAAGACCCAGATGATTCTTCCCTCTTGTCTCTCTAGAAGCAATACTACTGATTTTCTCTGGCTTGATGACATTCCTTTCCCCAGAAGGCCCCTATGTGCCCCTTGAAGATCAACCATCTCTTGCATGCCTCCACCTTAACTATGACCTGTCAATGTCTCACAGCACTATTGGTAATTTCTGCTGGTTTCTTTCCCTGCTTTTGGACATAATCAGTCTTTTCTCATACCACAGTCAGCAATTTCTCTTCATCTCTTCTGTAAGGTGTAGCTTGGGCTTCTACCTGCAACCTTAGCAGAACTGTTTTAAAATACTGGGGAAAAACTTCTAATTACTTACCCTTGTACAATATGTTCACACCTTTCCTCTCAGCCCAGCAAACAAGAGACCCAAACTGAATTCCCAGTGAAACTATCTCCTTAACTGAGAGGCAATTCTGGCTACAAGGCAGAGGAAATATTATTTTTTGTTCCTCTCTGGGAGTTTTCATGCTCTCTTAGGAAATAGTTACAGATTTACCAGTTCAGACAGGGAACAAGAGAGGACATTACTCTGTGATGTCAGAGGTTGAGAAATCTCAGACTTTGGTTTAGTTGTTTGGTTGGGTTTAGGGTCTTTGTTATAGTTTTGTTTTGTTTGTCTGTTTGTTTGTGTTTTGTTTTGTTTTGGGGGAGGGTAAAATAGAGAATTAAAAAGGAAAAAAAATTCCAGCAATCTCATCACCAGTCTGGTGTGGGTTTACAGGAAACTCTGTTTCCTTCATACTTTAGTAGCCGCTGTGTCTGTGTTTCTCTTAGTTAATTACTCCAAACCCTTGACTTCTCTACTGCATAGTAAAGAACTTTTCACTGCACAATGAAGCAACTTCAGAAGACTATGTAGTCCACTTCTGATTTCAAGGTTAGCTTTGTTTTAATTACCAAAGCATTTTTGGAAATTTGAGCTCAGAAAATTTGAATCTCCTCAGTAATGAAAAGCAATAATTTCACCCATTAGGCATAAATAGAAAGACTAAGCCCTGCTGTCTAGGAAAGAAATCAAGCACACTGTATGCTGGTGGAGTTCAAACATTTAGGCAAATAGCAGGAATTCTTTAACCATTTTTACAACAAGTTCCTTGGACAGGATGAATAAATGCAGAGTCTATTTAGGATTACACCAGGACATCGATGGCAACACACTGATCTTCATCAAGGCTCAGAGCGCCACTTCCGAGTAACTCTAGGAATGCTTGACAAGTGCTACATTTATGAGAGTGGGAGTGGTCAGGATCTGAATCTCTGAAGTTAGGTCATAATATTAGACCTTGTTTCCATTCCACCTAAGCCTTACTTCAGACCTCTAAGATATTATCTGGAACTTGTCATAAGGATATTGTAAATGCTTTTGAACTTTTCTAATCTGCAAGTTTTTCCTTTTTAAATGACCCTCTGAATTTACTGATGTATAAATATGAGAAATAAACACAAGATCTAATTTATATTACATTTTTTTTCATATTTGTTTAAAATTTTGTTTCTTTTGTGGCAAAAAGTAATATCAGAGTTTAATAAATACGTTTTATAAAGTAAACTGTCCTCTGCTTGAAGGAATAGAAACAATAAAAAAGCTCTTAAAAAAACTAAGTAACAATTAACTTTTTTACAAGTCTCTTCTAATTTTAATTTTAAAATTCCAAAACATCAATGAACCACATTTTTTTCTTACTTGATAGATGGAACTAGAAATAATATGCTCAGGATTTCTTACATTAAAAAAAAAGGAAATCAGATAAAAATGTGACACTAATAATGAAAGCATGTACCTCAATCTCATAGAAATATATATGCCAGATTGTATGAAATATTCTACAATACTACATTAAAATTCTTTCTTCTCACTCCCAAAGGTAAAGGAAAGAAAAGCTGAAACATAAATCTTATCAAATGGCATTAAAAATAGTTAATTTCAGTAAATATAACCTCATGAGTTTTATGATTTGTTATTCATTATTTTTTTTTAAATTTATTTTAGCAAATGAAGGTTAAATTTCAGTATTCCAAATTAGACTGTCTATGAGCTATCTTCTATGGTTACTGTGTGACACTACACCCCGAAAATATCAACTTGAGCTTCTTGCAATTTCTAAGCTATGTTGTGAATTAAAGCTATGTTCTTTAGTTATGTTTCTAAGCTATGTTGTGAATTAATATATATAACATATATATTTATTTTTTTTCCAACTAAGACAGTTTTCTGAACCAATACAAGAACTACTAAGGGAGACAAACAAATGGAGGATGTGCAGAGGGATGGAGGCAGGTGCTACAAGCTTGCACTAAATTCTTCATAAAATCTATGCACATGGTAAGTTTTTTTGCTTAGACTTGCTTTGTAGTGGGTAGATAGAAGTAAATTAAGTCTGAAAGTTTGACACTAAACTTTTAGAAACCAAGACTTTTCACTTCCAGTAGTTATATGTGATAATGTTTCAGGCATTTTAACTGGACATATAAAACACAGGGACTGCTGCTCTAAAAATAGCTAACTCCTTAGAAACAGGCTAGAAACAGAAAAAGAACATGCAGAGCTAAGAACGAAGAATTGTTCTGAAGCACAGCGATCAGTTTCTTGCATGCCACTTTCCTAAGACCAGGTCTTTTTTAGGCACTGTTTTGTCCAATATCAGCAGGAAAAGGCTGTGGCTTCATCTTCAGATGTCTGGAGAAAAATCAGTGGTTTTGAGCTTGCCCATCAAAAAACATTATGGTGTCAAGAGTCATCTTTCTCCTGCTTTGCTGCATTCATCACAAATGATATTCCACTAATATGAACAGAATAGTAAAATATACTTCCATTTAGAACCATAATTCTAGTATCTAAAACATATGTTCTACAATATGTGGCACAGCTTTGTCTTGATTATAGAAGGATAAGTCATCTTGGTCCCCGGATTGTTCTTCTGTTGTAAAATTGAGGTTTGTCTTTTTCTTTTCTATTTTAGAATGTTTTCTACTTCCTATCATACTTCATTTTGACCAATAGAAAGGACTTGATAACCTCTTTGCTAGGGTTGTCAGATGTTTAAGTCATTGTTACACTGGAATGAGCCCAGGGGAGAGCCACTAGGATGGTCCAGAGCTGGAGTACTGGTCCTCTGAGGAGAGATTGAGACACCAAGGCTCTTTCAGCCTGGAGAAAAGGTGACTGTGGGGGACCTAAGAGCAGCACCCATAGCTGTGGGGATGTCAGCAAGGACACAGAACCAGGCCCTTCACAGCAGTGGGTGGCTGGAGAAGAACATATAAATAATTAAAACAAGGGAAAATTAAAAAGATTTTCTTTTCCCTTGTGGACAGTCAAATAATGGGATAGATTACCCAGGCAGGATGTACCGTTTCAGTCCTCACTTGATTTCAAGACCTAACCGGACACAACCTTTACTTCAGACTTGGTTGTGCTCTGAGCAGCATATGAGACTAAAACCTTCCCAAGGTCCTGCCCATGAGAATTATCTTATCTGTGAGGATATGATTATCTTAATAGATTGGAAAAATATTATTTTACCATTTCTTCCAATTCGTGCACCCATTGACTTGAAAACAACATGAGAACTTCCACAATCAGGAAAATTGCTCCCCATGGATATTTATATTATTATTTTTTTTCTTGATTCAAATATTAGTACTTCTTTCAAAGTGACAATCAATATTTATATTGATTATATATTCTTAACATATTTATAAATATTTAAAAATAAGTATGTAAATTTAAAATGCATTGAATTTTAATTAAAATCTGCGGGTTTTTTTGGTTTTTTTCCCTCATTTTTTGTTTTAATGCATGATCTCTTCTGGGCTTACCCACTAATGGGTTGATACATTGACTTCCTGCGCTCTTAAAAACTGCAATAAAATAAGCAGAATTATATTTAAAATAATGATGGTTCCTCTGAAGCATGAAGCTCTGCAGAAAATGTACTGTTGGGAAATGGGTGTCCTCAGTGTTGCATGAAGTCAAAGACATGAGGTCACCCTTGCTCCAAAGGATTTCTTTTTAAATGCATCACAGGAGACATACAGATAGAAAAAGTTAAAATACAGGGAAACTGCACTGTTAAAACCAGTAGTGGTGGCCTTTTTGATTAGGTATCTTTGAGCCTATGTGTTAGTGAGTTTTTTTTTGGAAGCCTGAGTTGTCCATTTCTAAGGATTAGATTCTCTTGGACTCTCTCTGATTTCTCCCCCTTTTTTTATTTTTTTTTTCTTTTTGTTTTTCAGACAACACATGTTTTGATGGGATTTCCTGAGATTGAATTTGTGTCCATATTCTCCATATTCTCCAGTCCTGTTACTGGATACCTCTGAGCACAGCCAGTCTCTGTTTTTTTTGCACCAGGTATTTATATGTATTGCTGAGGTCCTCCTGAGCCTTCTGCTCTCCAGGCTGAACAGATCTCTCTAGTGGGTTGGAAATCTAATGCACTGCTGCTAATTTCCATCTAAGTGGTGGTACACAGCACACTCAGACTCACCTAAGCGAGCCCTACAGATGTCAAGCAGGAGGTGGTCCAGGTTCTGGAGCAGAGATTGCTCTGCAGCCCTCAGAGGAGATCACAGTGAAGCAGGTTATCCCAGTTCTGCCTAGGAAGGACTGCAGTGGAGTAGATAACCCACCCTGTCGACCAAGAAGGACTTCACACAGTGGACCATGAGGAGTCTGCACTGGAGGAGACTGCTGGCAGGAATGGAGACCTATGAGTGACCATTCTGGGGATGCCTTAAGCTTTAGCTTTCATAATTTCACATTCTGTGCTGCCTAGGGATGTAGTTCTGAGCCTTGTATTAAGTGCTATTGAGCTCTCTTCACAGAGCAGGTAGACAAAACCTTTTTCTGATGAAGACCAAGGACAATTTTCAGCCCAACAGCATAAACAATGGTGGACCAAAGACAGAAAACAAGAAGGATGAGACCTCGCATCCTGAAGCCATAATCGGAGAATTAAACCCCAATATGCAAATGGACCAAAACTTATAAAAGTGTAAGACCTCAGTACCGCTCAGCCATTTTGTGACCATTCGTAATCCATCTTGGGTGCAGCCTTGGCCAGGCTCCTGTCCTGCCCAAGGTGGATCCTGGAGGCCTTTCAATAAATACCTACTTTATTCTCTAGCTCTGTCCAGTCTCTGTTCCAGGTCTTGGAATTCTTGGAAGGTTTCACTGGAACAGTCTTTTCCTGAATGACTGCACTCCATTTAGAGAACTAATGCTGGAGCAATCATTGTAACAAAGTCCTATGGGAAGGACACACAATGGAATAGTTCTTGGAGGAAAGTATTCCACAAGAGAGACTGCATGTTGGAGCAGGGGATGAATGTGAGGAAAGAGTAGAAGAAACAAAGATTTATGAACTGACGCCAACCCTCACTCCCCATCCTACTATACTGTTTGGGGGAGAGGAAGGAGATAGAAGACCTGTGAATAAAGCTTAACATGGGAAGAGAGAGGTGAAATGAAAATGTGTTTAATTTTGGTTTTATTTGTCACTATCCTGATCTGTTATTAACTAGCAATAAATTCAGTCAATTTCCTAAAGTCAAGTCTGCTTTGTCCAAGGTGGTAACTGGTGAGTGAGCTCCTTAGCCTTAGCTTGTCCCAGAAACTTCTACATTTTATTTTCTCCTCCTGTGCTCTTGATAAGGGCAACTCACTACAGAAATCTATGAGAATTTTAACTTAGCAGAACGGCTGAGATTTCATTTTGGAGAGAACTAAATTGATCTACAGAGGAGACAAGTATTTATACTCTCCGCAATATTAAGCTAAGACAAAAGAAAACCAGAACCAAAAGGAAATAATCCTGAGGAGCCCCAGCTGAAAGTTGAAACAAGTGACTAGAATTTTCTAAAGAGAAGGAGAAATTTTATGTGACTGACAGTTGGACTTTATTTTATCTTCAAAAGCAATTAATCCAAATTTAAAAAATGCTGCAGATAAATCTCTGTATGCTGCACCTTTGAGGCCCATTTGAGAATTTTGTAGTCTGACAAAATTAACTTTAAAGGCATTGAGGCCTGGAACAAATGTAAAATGTTCTCCCCCATTTTTTATTTGACATATATGAGTTGGTAAAGGGAGTCTGCAACTTGTGGAAAATGCCTATTTTCTCAAGATTTTCTTCATAACAAACAATACCTTTAATAGAAGAAAAAGGTACTTGAAGATGAGGTCCAAAGCTGAATTAAGCCTTAGCTTTCTCTTGAAGTATGTATTTTAAAAAGGATTTTTATTTATTTATTTATTATTTCAAGTTTTCTTCCTTCAGAAAGAATACAACTAGAAATTCCCTATGGGTGTATAATCTACTTAAAAGATTGAGATTGTAAAAGTGTACTCTGAGTTTAAGATTTCCAATACAGAATTTTATTTAAGCATAATTATTTATTATCAGTGTCTTGCAAAAATAGTAATAATAGTTACTTTTATAATTGTCTACACTGAAGTTTCAGTCTAGCAATAGCTCCATATTTAAATTTGTAGCATCCAATGTCTTAAGTAATGTTTGCAAAGCTAAAAAAATAGAGGAAACTATTAGAGAGAAAATTTTACAAATATTTGCAATAGTTTCAATTATTTTTTCCTTGTTCTCCTTTCATTAATATGTCAGTTACTTTGTGGAGAAGAACAATCATTTTCAATGAGTACATTTCTCAGTATTTGTACTAGAAATGCTTGTGTACTTATTCAGAAAGAAGTCCTTCTGTACAGCTCATTGTTACAGAAATATCTAAGCTATAATTACAATCAAAGCATACCTCCAATTTAAACTCTTTCTTTTAAAAATATTTTTATCAATTATTAATTCATTTTAGAATTTTGTACTAATCTACAATTGTGATATTATTGTTGTTCATTTTATCTGTGAAGTTTTTTAGTTGAATTTACAATATGTTAGCTCTTTTTTAAAAAAATTGCACAACTTTCCCTTGACCTTTTTATTTTTACTAAAGAAAAAGGAATTCTACTAGATGACTTTTCATTCAGAAAAGGAAGACATGTAGAGGTTAATATTCACATCTCAGCAGAAAGTAGATTTGGTGCCAGTGAAATCAGATGGGGTAAGGATCAGCTTAAATATGTAAATGAATGAAAGCTTAGGAGTACTTGTATTGTATTTAACCTTTCGGCTCTGAAATAAAACTTAAAGCTTGCACTGAATACCTAGATATTACTATATACTTTTTGCTAATTTCTCTTATTTCTTTTTTATAGACTAATCTTTTGTTTCTGTATCTTAATTTGGTGTTATAAGTTATCTTAAGTCAAAATTAATATTAAAAAATAGTTTGATTCCAAAATTCCAAAATATGGTGTTTATATGATATAAACATTCCTTCCATTTTTATAATAGCATAAGGGGAAAAAAAAAGACGAATTAGCTTTTTGTAAAGATAAATTTTTCAGGAGTTTACACTTTAGAATAGCAACAAAAACATTCACTGCCGTCTTTTAGATTGCAGGATCAGCTCTGTTACCATTGTACACTGTCAGTCTATTTATTCTTTAGAAAGGAAAGGTAAAGCACTGATGGGAACCGACATTAATTTAGAAAGGGAACAGATATGGTGAAGATGCTGACAAAAACCAGCAGATAGAGAATAAATAAATACTTAATGAACCAAATCTGCCATCTCCAATTACTGCCCTTTCTTTCTTGACCCTGTGTCTTCATAGATTCCCATGGGATCAGGTTCTCACATGAAAAGAAATGACAACAAATAACATCAGTTGCCTCATATTGAAATATATTTGAGGGGTTGTTTACTTAACAGAGCAGCTAAAAATAGCTTAAAACCTTAAAACTTGAAAAATTTCACTAAAATAAAGCTGGGCTGTGTTCTAAGATGGGCTACCAAGAACTGCTCAGGTACCGCATAGATCGATGGATGCAACAGCAGTGCAGCAGCACGGCTGCCTAGAGCTGTTGTAAGAATTTGTTGTAAACTTCTCTCCTTGTGGTTAACCAGGTGGAGAAAAATTCTGTGGCTACAGTATTGGAGTAAGGTCAACATTTATGAATGCCCTAAAAAGACACTACTTCAAATTTTTTATGACATATCCACATCCTGTACATGCTCTGTGGGTGAGTCTGAGCAAGTGGTGAACCATTATTAGAGAGTTTGGCAGCCTTCATTCAGGAGTTTTTCTCTAACCTGCTCAGTGTCTGAGAAGGCCCACTTCCTTTAAATTGCAGGAAAAAATCTTTTGAAAAGGATTAAACCATCTACATGGCTGATTTGCTGTTTGGACTACAAAAAAGCACAGAAAATATGAAAAAAAAAAGAAATCCCTGCTCCTAAATCTCGACACATGTATCCATGCAAGACCCCTAACAGAGAAAATTTTTCAAGTGCCTGGTTATATCTCATTACCGAAGCTACAGCACTCTCAAGTCACTAGTGAATAAATAACAGTCACAAAAATGAGGAACAAAGGAAGTTTGATATTTGCATATCAACATCACTGTAAACAGTGATGTTGATACGTAAATATTGCAAAGTAAAACTGGAAAATTTGAGGGAAAGTGTCATGTATGAGAAAAAATAGGGACTAAGATGTACATACATAATTAAAACAAGTGTTATCCATATTGCATAGAGCTTGACTTGCATTATGACAGGTCTGATATAACTATAAGACAAAGATGTTTTATTTTACATCAGATGCTTCAGTTAAACATCCCTTCTTTACAAAATCTTCTCAGTTTTTTGCAGAATTGTTGACAATGTCAAAGGTTCTGAAGCATTTTTATGTTGTCATAGACCAAGTGATATACTGCTCTGATTTTGGTCTCGTACTGTATTGTACCTTCATTCAGAAGAGACAATGTGTAAAGTCCCATAAGAGCCATTGAAAAAGTTTATATTTTAAAAAACAATTTTGAGGTACTGACTGTGTTCTTGTATATGTGCATGCATACATATTTGTGTAAATTCTTTAACCTGTATCCATTTTTCTGAGGCTTTATGTTTCTGAATCAGCTGAGTCTTGTGCAGGAACCATCTCTGTCTACATATTTGCATATGGCTGAATTCACTGTTGACATTCAATAATTGTAATGAGCTGTCAGAAACTGTTTAGACAGGAAGGGTATGACTGATTTTCCTCCTCTGCATCTTTTCGTTACAGGCTCTTGGTGAGGAGAAGAAATCTGACTGCTTGCTTGGCTGCCCAACTGATTTGCTCTAGGGTACACTGAGAAACAGCTCAAAGCTTTTCAGTAGTGCAGGCAAAATCTGGGTTTGAGGTGACAGCAAAAGGAATTTAAAGAGAAATTGGGGCCTATTAGTATTTTAAAAGGTTGATGATAGAAGGGAGGGGCTTGACAAAGTCTAGAGCTGCTTTTTTAGCAGGTCATGAATGAGAAAGGCAGTCCGAAAAAGTTGTAAGAGTGTCCTGGGAATGAAGGTTCAATCAGAGGGGTTGGAACAATTAACATGGCTTCCACAGTCCTACAGCTTGCTGGAAGAAAGCTCCTTTACTCACTTTCTTTAGAATTTTAAGCATGATTTTATGCTCCTACCTTCTTTCTTCTTTCAGAGGAATATGAAGCAG
Organism: Sterrhoptilus dennistouni; assembly: GCA_013397095.1. NCBI lineage: Eukaryota > Metazoa > Chordata > Aves > Passeriformes > Zosteropidae > Sterrhoptilus > Sterrhoptilus dennistouni. The sequence continues at coordinate 1,230,385 of VWZU01007463.1, forward strand.
AGCTACTCTATTCTCCCATTCTACCTCCTATTTGGGCAGGTGGGCCTCATCCATAACACAGACAACCATTTCCCACATAATTAGGTCTCCTTTTCCTATGATCACCCCTCCTATAATTTCCCTATGATCTCCCTTCACTCAGGACACCTGCTTTCTCTGCAGCAGCCTCAGCAAATTCATCTGTGGCCATGCAGCAGGAAAGGGAAGAACAGCATGAATGCCACAGTAGAGGCTGGGATGAGAGATAGACCTAGGGAAAACAGAGCTTTGTCTGTCTCTCCCCAAGACTTGTAGGGATGGAGGAGGTGCAGTAAGTCACATCACAAGCTGTCAACTTTCTCTTAAAGAAAAAAAGGAAAAGAAATCTCTCAGAGAACATGTTGGTCATATGGGTAGCTTGAATCTCACAGGGAATAGAAAAAAAAATAGCATTTTGCAGTTCTGTATGATTTTTAGAAGTGACCTTTTTCCCAAATGCTTTTATGACATGTAATACTCAGCTTTTATGTTAGACATGCATGGAAAATCATGGTGTTGTGACACAAGGAAATAACTAAGACTTGTTTGAATATATTCAAACATGTTATGCATGTTCAAGTTAATTTCAATAATGTTTAGAGTGCTTGCAAAGAAAAGTTGAGCTTTGAAAGTAGTCAGTTCCATTTAAAGCGGATGTCATAAAAATTAATGAAGTGAGAATTAGACAATTAGGATACTAGGTTGCATAATCAGTTCAGCACTTCTGTCACTGGAGTTATATTAAGGTAAAAAATATCTGCCATATCATTACTAACATACAGGTAATTTGTTTCTCCCTCCATAACCTGCCCTTTTAAATTTTTTTTCTGTGTTTGTACTGAGAAACCATAATTTAATTAGCATTATAACTACTTTTTAATGGAGTTTTGACAATTATCTGTTTATACAAGCATAGGAACAATGCTTATAATTAGTCTTTCTTAAGATTTTTCATCATTAATCATACGTACCACCAAATACAAGAGAAAATAGAAGGTTAAGGGAGGAGTTTATGAAAAGAAAACTGTTGAAGTAACATTCATTACAAAGTTATCACCTTTGTGAATTGTACTATTGAAAGGCAAGCAAATATTCCTGTAAAGTACCACTGTAATTCTTATTCATTATTATTTCTTTATATCTGCACTGTCCCCTATAAGAGGCAGGAGAATAATTTAGATAAACCTTCCTCCTAACCCAGCAGGTTTTAATGTTCTGTCTTTATTTTATGGATGATTTTTATGAGTGCACATACTTGCTTTTCTAGGAGGGAGGAATAGAAGCAGTGTTTACAGCAAGCCTCTAAAGGTTTGTTTTCCCTAGGGCAAAGATGTACTTTCATCTTTGTCACCTAATAAGTGATAAGAGTGTAATAAGCTTTGTAAGATAATATTTAATTATTTTTTTTTGTCTTTCTTGCTCATATCAATATTTTGGGTTTATATCCATAAAATAAAGGGATCTAATAGTAGTCTGAGATAGCACTAAGCTAGGGCATCCCAGAATTGCAAAATTGTACCCTTATATACTCTTGTCTTTATTTATATGAAAATTTTTTAATTACACGATAGCTAGTTCTCCAGTCATTTGCAGACATGACATTTCTAGGGCCTCAGTACCAAAATAACAGTATATGCCATAATTTGGGTAATTTGCATTATTGTAGACAGCAGGCTACCTTTCTAAGGAAGCTTTCCTCAGTGAGTAATGGAAAAATGGAATCCCCTAGGATGCTTTGCTAAGTCATTCTGGCACATTAGTAAAGATAACCCAGACAATTTATTTTATTTATCATATTTAAACACTTAACCAAGCTACCTAAGTTAATTGACGTGGCTTCCTTGGTTCTCTCTGAGTCAATGATGGTGCAGGACAAAAGTCTTCTTACTAAAGGCCTTAAAATTAGGTAAGACGGGTTTGAGTTTGTATTTGCACTTGAGTAAAAACTGCTAAATTAGCTAAATCTTTCTTCCCAATTCTTGCCTGAGTGTATACTAAAAGCACAGCATATCATCTCCTATTGTTTTTCTCTCCACAGGATCAGTACTGAAATTACACATCAAAATAATTAATGAGTTCATCATGGTAAAAAGAAAATGTCTGGTATGATGTCTTAGAAAAATGTGAAGATTTATTTCTATGATGAAGAAGCTAAGAATAGCTGAAACAATTGCTTCCTACACCTGAAAAGGAGGATTATTGATGGATCAGCAGGCAAAGACAGGGAAATTTAACTAATAGTAAAAGCAGTCTTTCCTCAGAAATTTTGCAAATTCTTTGAGACATACGTGATACATAAACGTATTATATATATGTATATATAAACACAGAGTTTATGATTGGAGACAACTGGTGAGCAGTACATAACTCAGTGTCTGGAGAATAAAAAATATAAGTCAATCAGAACTCAGATTCTAACACTTTCTTAAGTTTGGTGGAGATGGAGGAACAGCTAGACTACTTCATGCTCCTCATCAGAAAGGATGGACTTAGGTATGACATGTTCCTATTCCCCTGCACATTTATTAGCATTTGCAAACCATTCCCAGCATGAAGCTACAATAAGCATACAGACCATGAATCATCATTCGTGGTTCTTTCCTGTCCCTGAGATTTTCTCCTGTCAGCTGCTCTGTTTAGCCACAGTAATCTCCTGCATGACAAGCTGGGTCAGATGGGATGGTGGCATTGTTCCACTAGCTTTGGCTTATCTCAGCTAATGTTCTGTCCAAAAGTTTAGTTTAGTTTAATCAAGTTAACCCAATTAGTTCTCAGTAGGAAATTCAGAGTTTCCAAGTGAACTTCATGTAGATGTACATTTCTGTATTCTTCCTTAGGTATTAGCTTTCACTTTAAAAAAAAAAAAAAAGTACAGAATAATGATACATGACAATATTTTAAAAAGAGAAAAAAAATTTCATATATTTCAGAAGAAGGACTGCAGTAGCGTGAAGCCTTATGACACCATTGAATTTTAGTTCATAGACTCATAGAGGAATTGAGATTGGAAGAGACCTCTGGAGGTGATTGGGTTCAAATGGTTTGCTCCAGGACAGCCACCTATAGCCAGTGTCCCAGGATCATATTGAGACAGCTTTTGAATATCTTCAGGGATGGAAATGTCACAGCCTTCTTGGGCATCCTGTTGTAGTGCTTAGTCCCCTCCACAGTAGGAAAGGCTCTGATGTTCAGAGGGCACAGTCCAGAATGGGACACAGAGTGTGACCTCACCAGTGCTGGACAGGGGGAAGGATCACATTCCCCACTCAGCCTGAGGGTGAAATTTCTCTTGATGCAGCACAGATACCACTAAAACCTTCTTCACCATAAAGGCACATTTCTGGCTTACAGACAATGTATCAGTCAGCCCCCAGCACACACTGATGCAATTGTTGAATTTTAGTTGCTAAAAATGAATATATATCTTCTGGTAGATTCTGTATTTGTTTACAGAAATGTCTTCAGTGCTATGATACATTAACTTTTCAAATCTTTTTTAAACACATGCTATTGCAGGATGCAATTAATTTAGTAGAGACACTAAAATGGTAAACATCTTTAAACATCCTCCTTAATACCACAAGTAAACACTTATACATAGTTCCAGTGGTTTATATTTCCATATACAATATACAAAAGTAGACAAAAGCAAATTAATTTTAATACTTACTATTTGTGATCTTACTATTTAAGATCTTAAAATGTGGAATCTTTCCTTTCATACATCATTTTAAGACAATTATGTTATAGAAACACTTAGAGAATTTGTTAAGGCTGTGTCCTTTGATGGCAGCATATACTTTATACACTTTAAAACTTAATAATTAACACCTTAAATCTTGAAACCATTTTATTTGGATGCGATCCTTACTCTGAAAATTATTTTTCTTTTCTTTCATTATTATTAATCCCAGAAAGCACATACTGAATTAATTAACTAGTCCTGACTAGCAAGCACAATTTTTACTGATCCTACCTTGTGCCTATAACTGAACTAGCGTATTTTTTTTGTGATCCTAGAGAATGGAATTCTGATCTAATTATCTGTGCTTTTTTTTTTTTTTTTTTTTACAGTAGAGAAACAAAGAGATTTCAGTGGTGTGATTAGACCATTTAAAGGTAGATGTCAAAAACTATCCTAAACTAATCAGGTCAGAAGTCTAAAGTGACTACTGGACTTCTAGGTGTTTAGATTGCAGATCTTAAAGAGATGGTGTGAGTTGCACTCTGAATGCAAGATCTAAAATTTATCTCATTTTCTTCCACTGAAGAATATGACATTCAGTCTTTAAGAGAACAGTCATACCTTTAAATTTAAGTTTTATGCTTGTGGGACTTCAAAAACAGCCCTGAACCTTCCTTTTTGTAATGTGTTTATATTGATGAAAACTTGTCAAGAACTGAAGGTTTGTTAGTCTACAGTTTGCAGAAAGTTTGAGAAAAGACTACGAAATGCAGTGTTAAGAAATAGCTAAAATCCTTCTATATAACATAATGGAGAAAAGGAAAGAAAAGCAAAAGCATTTGTTTCATGAGGAGAATCCACTTATGTGTAGTAACAGTTTGCCTACTCAAGAGGGATTGGGCTTTCTTCATCTTCTCTCACACTTAGATACTGAATTTTAAGAAATTCTAATTAGACTCCTGACATGCCGCTTGAAAGCTTCCCTCTGTCCTTCAGTTCTAGGCTCATTGCTGCTCCTACCAGCTGTGCTGCAAAGAGCATAGATTAAAACATACAAAGTGCTCATAATAGCAGAGAATAGGCAGTTCTTCCCTCCAGGAGCAGCTTGGCTGTAGAGATGAATGCCTTTTTCTAGAAGAGAAAGAATTGTAACCTATGCTAGTCCATGCTTTCGTGATTCCCTTGATCACAAAGCAATAACTACAGTCTTAAAAGCTTTGTGCAAGGATTGCAACCACATATCACAACTTCCATATGACAGTCAGTTAATGAGAATAATTTAGCCTAAGTGGGAGCTGGTGTGTCTGGAAAAGCATGAGCTTTGTCATTAATTACACAACTGCCCACATGGCCAATAAAAAACACTGTCCACAAATAAAACATGCATAAAACGAGGTAGAATTCTGAACTTCATCTCCCAATGCCTTTCTTGCATTGTGAGGGAAAACGAGATATCACAGACCAGATGGAGCTATTCACAATAGACAGGGATAGTAGGATGATATTGAATTACCACAGACATATAGGGCAGAAATCAGGAAGAAACCATAGTACATTTTGTGCATCCCAGTATATATGGGAAACGTTTTCTCTCTGACCTACTCAGCTGAATTTGCTGTCAGCGCAGCTGGGCTGGTTTTCAGCTGGGCTGAAAACCTGGAACCCTCTGAAGTGTTTTTCTCAAATGATAGTAACACTGTTGTCTGCCTCAGGCCAAATATGTATCTATGTTTACACTGCAACAATGCAATCTATTACAAAAAAACAACTGTGTGTGGGGTGTATTTATTTTGCTGCTTTTGTTGTTTGTTATTTTTCTAAGAAGTTAAACCAGAAGTAAAAATATGGAGGAATTTCTATGCTGCAGATTTTTTCTTTAAGCAAAATACCTGAGCTTATCTTCCAAAAAAAAAATTGTTCTTCAAAATATCATTTTTATATACTTGGTACTAGAGCCCTACATATTTTGATTGTGCAAACCATGTTTAGCCCCTGAGGAACATTCATGTGCTACCATAATTATGCACATGTATCCCTGGTATTTTTCAGCTCAGAGCTTCAGAGTTTTAGTCAGGAATTTACTTTTTGGTGTTTTTTTTTGTTTTCCCCCTTCATTCCCAGATATCACGATACAAAAAAGTGGAATTTCCAAGTGGTATGTATTTAAGTTCCCCTGTGTTTTCTTCCATGAAAATGAATGGTCTATTTCAAGATTCTTGAAAAATAAAGTGTAAGCTCTCCAGCATGGATTAGGGGAAGCTATCTCTAGATAGGCAAATATTTTGAAATTTAAGTTTCTCAGTAGATTTTATACATATACATATATATATGTGTGTGTGTGTAAAACCAAAACAAAATAGTCATAAGTTATTTTATCCCTATGCCTGCCAGACTGTCTCAATGTAGTTCTTGACATGGAACCTATTTTGATGGGATTTGCACTAGGCTGCTACTGTGGATTCCTTCAGTCCTTATTGGAATCACTGGGGACCCACTTTGATTTGGACAGAAATCCACGTGTTCAAATGAAATTCATTGGAGGTATACCTACTCTTGAGGCAAGCCTCTCAGGCCACAAGATGAACATTAATTTCAATATCATAATGTTGGCTTCCTTTTCTTGTTTCAAAAATGCTCACAAGAAGCAATTTTAAAATTAAAAATAAAATAAATAAATAAATAAAATTAGGGTACAAATATGCCCAGTGAAATAGTGCAGAATTGCCAGAGAGCAAAAAATCTGAGACCACAGCTGTTTGGAAGCAGTGACATATGAAGCAAGGGTGAAAAAAATGTTCCTTCTTTAATCATGTGCAATAGTTGCAACAATTAAAACATTATCTTGAGATGAAGATATAAAGTTGCCTAGTGAATCCTTTGACAGGGTTACCTGGCAGTTTGTTAAGGACATGAATTTACTCTATACTGAGCATCAGGTTCACTGTTCACCAGGCTAACATTAACAGGAGGCATTGCAAGGTGACTTTTCAGTCTCTTGCAGTTTGCATAGTCTTAAGTAATTTAGTAAAGGAAGAGCATTAGCATTAGGAGAGAGGAACCAGCCCTACTTCTCCTTCCAGGTAAAAAGGATGTAGCATTTTTTACGCCTCAGTATGATGGGATGAACTGTACAACAGCTGACTGAACATGAGCCCAGTCGTGTACAGGTGGCCAAGAAGGTCATCGGCATCCTGGCCTGTATCAGGAATGGCGTGGTCAGCAGGAGCAGGGAGGTCATTCTTCCCCTGTACTCAGCACTGGTGAGGCCACACCTTGACTGCTGTGTCCAGCTCTGGCCCCCTCAGTTTAGGAAGGATGTTGAGACGGTTGAGCACATCCAGAGGAGGCAACGAGGCCGGGGAGGGACTTGGAAGACAAGCCCTGTGAGGAATGACTGAGGGAGCTGGGGTTGTTTAGCCTGGAGAAAAGGAGACTCAGAGGTGACCTTATTACTCTCTACAGCTTCCTGAAGGGGGGTTGTAGACAGCTAGGGGTTGGTCTCTTTCTCCAGGCAGCAACTCACAGAACAAGAGGACACAGTCTCAAGCTGTGCCAAGGGAAATATAGGTTGCATATTAGGAAAAAGTTTTTACAGGAAGGGTGACAAAGTACTGGAATTGTCTGCCCGGGGAAGTGGTGGATGTGTTTACAAAAAGACTGGATGTGGCATTTGGTGCCATGGTTTAGTTGAGGCGTTTAGGGCATGGGGTTGACTCGATGATCATGAAGGTCTCTTCCAACCTGTGATTCTGTGACCTAGGAGATTCTATTTCCTACCACCTTATGAGCCTTATGTTCCTGATAAGAGAACTGAAAACTTGCAAGCAATCTGGCTGGGCTGTGAAGGGCCTGCTGTTTACTCCTGAGTGAGGATCCCTGAAGTTAACTCACCATTGATTATCTTCCTAAAGATAGCTGCAGAACTCCCAGAAGCAGAAAAGCAAGCCTTCAAACACCCATGCAGGAGGCTAACAGGGAGTTCCAATCTTATTTGAGAGAAACCTGGCAATGGACATTAATGGAAATTATCCTTGGACAGATTTTATAGGAAAGTAAGGAGATAAGTTAAGTGCCAGCATAGTGTAAATGGAGGAGCATAATGGGGACATGAATTAATGACATGTAATGAAGTGCTAAGCACTGCCATTACCGCTTCTTCCCAGCATGTTTTAAACAGCTGCAGCTGCTGTTGAAAAAACTTGCAATAGAGCCCTTTTTTTAAAGAGTTTAGTAGAAATTGCACAGGGTTTTACAATAAGCTGACAGTTTATAAATTCTATTTCAATTCCCCCATTATACAATATACACACTTCATTTTACTATTTGACAGCACATGTTCACTCAACTAAATCGTGCAGAATAAATCACCCTCTGTGTTCTCATGTCAGAGCTCTCTATCAAGGGATAAATCACTGCACTTTGAGGCTGCCCTGAATGAATAGAGAGTACCTGTCTGAAAACTATCTGCACACCAAAATAAGCCCTGAGCTCCTAGAGAACCTAAATTGATATAGCCCCATTTATGTGCAAATGATGGGAGATGAATTCCCACTGATAATATTAGCATGATGCATTACTGAAGAAAAAAAAAAAAAAAAAGAAGGAAAAGATAAGGTATCAGACTGTTAAATGGTACGGTAGGAAGAAAGGGTACATTCCCTGTGTTCAGCTACTGGACTATTTTTTTTTTCTTTTTTTTTTTTCCCCAGTCTGGGAACAGAAACCAGTCCTGTATTCTTACCCACTGTGCAGGAGAGATCTGTTATTGTTTTCCAATTAGCTGATGCTTAAGTAGAATTAATACACTGTTCAAATGCATAAAAGCAATTAACAAAACCCAAAGGAAACAAATATTCAATGTTAAGTTCAAAGGTAATGTACGTAATTTTTAATTATTGTATATCAATTACACAGTTGAAATGGAGATAGTATCATTCTCTATAAACATTTCCAAACATCTGAGCATTTTAACTAGCAAATGGTTAATGTGATTAGTCCAAAATAGCATAGGAGAATAAAGATTTCACAATAATAGATCCAGGAATTAATAAATCAGAGAATTATGCATGTACAAAGACAAAAGAAATTACTGTTATATTAGGAAAAATAGTTGAGGGTATATAATTATCCATTTCTGTAATCAGCTTTCTAATTTAAGCAAATAAAACATCACAGTGGCTACTGGCCAACAAATATGAATAAAGATGCTGGTTACAAAAACTGTGGTTTATTTCTTTGTTTCAATGAAATCTCATAAATTATCCATTCTTAATGACTTTTAACTGTATAGTGAAAGACACTGAAGATAACCAGTTAAAAACTTTTGAGAAGGTTTTAAAAATGTGCATTGGGGTTTATATTAAACTTGCGGGACATGTTTACATACCATAAAGAGTACTTATTTGGTTTGACTGTGGAGTAAAAATCTAAAACCTATGCATATGAGTTTAAAGGAAAAGAATGTTAGGGTTTTTTTATTTCCAATTTAACAATACAATATTATGTTTCAGTTCCTGCTAAAAAATATTTAAACATCAATTTCAATTAAAATAAAATAATGACCGAGTCAAAAATAATTGTTTGGTTTTATTGTGGTTTTATTCCCCACACAAACCCCATGATATTTCCTGTAAATAAGTTGCTATTATTTTGACAAATATTTTTATTCCCATGTAAGGAAATATCACTGCTTAATAATAAGTAGATGCTTGCAGATTTTGGTACGCACATCTCTTCAGACTCATAGTTAATTGATACATGGCACACAGAGATTTCCATGTTGACGATACTGAGATAGCCTTCATATTTATGCAGAAAAATTTAAGCCAGGGTGTAAATCTATCAGTACATTACCTCTGCTTTGGTTTTATGCAAGTTATTGAATTTTGGAAATGGTACAATAAAATGTGCCTTTTATGGGCAAGGACAACTACTGTTTACAAAGTGCCAAATGTGAAAGGCTAAGATACTTGTTGCATTAGGATGTCTTTGAAAGCCTGCTTTTTAATATACACAGGGATTTCAACTTTTCTAAGTAGTGTTGAAAATCTCAGGCAAAGACTTATAAGAAAAACTTTATAGGTAGCATCACTTCCTTACACCAAAAAAAAAAAAAAATCGATGCAAGGAAGCCTTGACACAGTACTTTTTATTTCTGTGAGCAAGATTAGTAGATTAAGTATCTAATGAGAAGTTCAGACAACTGCCACGTTTTATTGTAGTATTCTTCTAGATGCTTTAGTATGATAAGTTCATTTATCCGTCATTTGTAGATATGATGGATAAAAAACTATATAGATACTCAGAATAAAATATGTTGAAATTAATCTTGACATAATATATATATATTCTCCCTTGTTTATACACTTTTTATCTAGACAAAAATTGATTTTTAATAATTCTGTACAATACAAAAGTAGTCTGGTATTTATGAATTCCTATATCATTTTTTGTAACGTAAAGCAGCTTTGTTATATTTTTAAGCATTGGGGTTTTTTTGATAAATACCGGTCCAGTATGGACTACCTTACCCTGCGGTTATATACAGAGGGTAGTATACATTCCCCAAAATGGTCATGCTGAGATTCCAGCTTGGGCACTATAACTACAGTACTGTCTCAAGACTAGAAGCAACAAGGGCTTTCTCCTTCCTGTTCTCCCTCCCCATTCTGCATTTCATTCCTGTCACTCATGCCTTGCTATGATCAAGGTACTTGCTTGTATCTTGTGTACAGCACTGAAGTCCTGTGAAAGACAGGAAATACTTATTTATTCATAATTACATTTCTCTTGCAACAGACTCTGCCAGATCAGATGAAGACAGGGAGAAGGCATCTGATCCTCTTGGTTCCTATGCTGCATTGTTTCGTGTTGTCAGCTGGATGCTGTAGCTTAATATGTGTTCTTTCAGTACGTCTGTCACTGGAGTATGTAAGAACATCCCAGAAACTTTGTTGACATTTCTCATATACCGTATATTTTCATACTTTGTAGTGAGATGGAAACAGGTGAGCAGAGCTCTTTGTTTTGTATGAGTCTGTCAATATTTACTTGGAATTTCTTTGTTCATGAGTATTCAATACGCATGTTGCCATGTAGATTTATCACAGGCTACAAAGCCTTTAGAAATGCACTGCATACTTGAAGGGGAAGGTTCTAGGATTTACTTTGTTTAAAAGTACTTTTCAAAAGCTTAGCTCACTGTGTGAAAGAAACTGCCCTTTTTTTGCAGAGAAGCATTGAGCTGACAAATATCTCCCTTGCGTCAGAGGACCAGCTTAGGTTCTGTGTTCCTAAAATAGTGCAGCAAGAGAGAGTTCTCCAACCTGATTTCCTCAGGCAGAGTCCTACCTTTGCCCCTACGGCAAGCCTAGGCTGGCTATACAGAGCAGGCCCTGCTGCCGGTAGGTCTGATCAGAACGCAGCCCCACACTTGCTCCTGCCTCACAGCAATGCCCTTCTACCTCGATTCCTGTCTGATAATCTGGTCAGGTTTCAAATAGTTACAGAAAGAAAGAAAATTCCCTGAATCACTTTCTTTCAGGAAATGGGATTTCATCAAAACAGCAGTGCTAGAGATGCCTTGAGAGGCTTTCATGGCAAGATTACTAGCCCTAGTCAGTGCTGAAGTGTCTCTTCTGGAGCACTGGACCTGTCGCTGCCCTGGGAATATATAATAGATCTACAACAAATAGGAAAAAGAAAAACAGTGCATCACATTTTGGGTCTCCTAATTGGTTTCATTTTTTCTTTTTTTTTTTTCTTTTTTTTTTTTTTAACTTCAAAACAAAGATCTTGAATAATTTCTTTATTCTAAGACATAAGATTTAGTTTAGCTGGAATTCCTCTTTTAAACCTATTTGACTTCTTCACACTTGTTTTTTTTAAAGTTTGGAACCACACCTTGTTGTATCAGATAGAAAAATATAAGAATAAATAACTTTTAAAATGTAATATTGATTTGTTTTCCATCAATGTGTACTTAACCACTTCTTGGATTTGTTTCAAACTTCTGTATTTATCCTCTATCAAGTGATAAAGAAGAGAAAAGAACCACACTTTCCTTTCGTGAACTGCTGACACTTTCTGCAGTCAGTAAAATTTACCACTAGCCTGGAAATATCTCAACACTGCTAAAGATAAATAAATAAATAAATAAATTTGAGAAGAGGCATGTCAGTACCCAGCAAATATTCTGAGGCAAAACCCAGAAAGATCAGCAGGGATTGTGTGTAAATTTGAGTTTCAATCTTTTTTCGGAAATCTTTTCCTTTAACCATATTTTAACCATTCAGATAATTCTGATGTAACTGCAAAGGGTGAGACCTGAGCTTGTCCTCACCACACCCTGTATGTTGAGAATGGCCAACAAACTGATTTTCTGTGAAAAATGAGCTGCATTACAATGAAAAAAAAATACAGTTTTGAATAACAATGATTAAATTTAAAATTTAACTAGGACTCAAGAAAATAAAACTAGACCAAGGAATTCTTATATGAATTCACCTATATATTTGCATGCTTATTTGAGGTACAAAACTACTGTCCTGCCCACTGTATCATATTTATATTAATTTGCACAGTGAAAGGTTTTGCAAAAGATGAAAAGGAAAAGGAAAAGGAAAAAAAAAATATTCAACATCATATGACACAGGTTTGCATTTTTTTTTGTGAAGTTGCACTACAGTGCTTGCACACCCTTAAAGATTATCTTGTTGTTATTATACTGAGGTAGGTGTATTTACACTATACAATCAATCCATTTAAAGATTAGCCAAACTAGTGTTTCAGGAACTCAGTGTTTTGCTTCTGAGTCTTTCCTTGTTAAAAAGGTGGATTTTTTTTAATGTAGGTATGGAAAATGTGACTTCTAGGTCTCCTTTTCTTAAGTGTCTAATTTATTTTTATTTTATCTAAGATACAGGGCCCCTAACTAGCACTTTGAGACCTAATGTGATACAAAATACTTTCAATGGTGAAATATCCAAGGAAAGAAAAGTATCTTTCTTCTACACAGAGATTAATTATAAAAAAAAACAAATAAATGATAAACTCTAATTTCATTCCTAAAAACCTGCTTATGTACATCTCTCACAACTAAAGTCCTGTAAACATTTTTCTTACGAATACAGAAAAAATAAGTCTATGATTAATGTGTGAATGCTCCAAATAATTTCCAATCCTTTTTAAACACCACAGGAAGGAAATCAAGACTGTTAAGAGTCACTTGCTCTTAACAATGTTTAAGTCTTCCACTTCTCCTTCCTGTATTTTAATCACATTAAGCCTATTCTTATTAGAAGAAATTTACTGATTTCTGTACAAGTTATCAGCATGTAGAGAAGACCTCCCACTTCATCTTTCATCATTGTTTATATCTGATGTGAAAAGAACCCTTTTCTTCAGTAGATTTTTCTGTTTCAATCATCTAGTATAATTCTAAGACCTGGTCTTTAACTGGTATATTCAGCATATTTTTTAAAAAAAACCTTGCACCAGATCTTTTTTGTTTGTTTGTGTTGGGTTTTTTTGAGTGCATTGACAATGTGAGAACAGTTCAGTCAGTCCTTTTCAGAATATCTTCCTGCTAGAAGTGTTCTATATAATACCTTGTCTCTAATACTGTCCAATACAAGATATTACTGGCTACAGTGGAGCAGGCTGAACCATACAATCCCTTAGGGTTCACCTGAGATGATTTTTCCTTTCCTTTTTTAGTAGATTTTATTTTACTTTTTTTTTTCTCCACAAACTTGTTTATCACTTTTAGAACCATCCTACAACTGCTGTGACTTTTGACCTGTAGCATTATGATGAAATATTATGACAGGCACTGTAATTAAATAACCAGATCTCCCCTTTTACTTCAGCACCTGTGTTCATACCTTCTGCGCTACAGATGGATCTTTTTGCACTAGGGAAGAGGAGAGAAAAGAGGTATTCTGAGATTTCTGAAACTGCAGTTTGTTTGGAGGCTCCCTCCTGTTTGCAGATATTAACTTTTAAAATCTGACAAGAAATAACCTTTGAAAAATTGACTTCAAAGTCTCCAGGTGCAATAGCAACTTTTCTTGCTATAGCAGTTTTTAGATATCCTTCACCATCTCCACTGTGAGTGACACAGCAGGTATCTCTTTTTGTTCTCTGAAACACACATGAATGCCTACCCACTGGCAGACAAAAGGACCTAAAATCATAACTAACACATTTGTGTTCATTTTAAAGAAAACCAAATGATCAGTTCCAGGCTTTTCTATAGAAACCTGGGGAAATAAAAGTTCCAAACAGTAATTCAGAGGAAATGCTGGGCATGATTTCCTACAAAAAAGAAGTGTGGTGTACTTTAATCAAACATATCCAGAATAAGATCAGATCATGAGAAAGAGAAAATGTTGTATGGCTTTCCATTCATGGAGCTGACAGAATTTTCTGGAAAACTTAAACCTGCTTCTGACTGCTTCTGTCAGTCAGCCAGTATTTGGAAGTCACAAAGCAATCTGGCTTTAATTGTGCTTTTCAATATTACTGTAAATAATTTTGTAGTGCATTATGGGAATGTTGCCTGTATGCACATGCTTTACACTGCTCAGGTGTGAAACTTTTGATTTTCATCTCATGATATAAGAATACCAATGTATTGTCATTTAAGGCGTCATGAGAACTGTCACTATCTTAATGGACCAAAAATTGCTTCAGAGTTTCTCAGTCTGGTTGTGGTATTTCAATATTCTCAGCCAACATCCAGATGAAGGACAGTTTTAGACAACCCTCTTTTTCCCTGCTCGGGTTTCTACAGGTTCCTCATCCAGTTCCCAAAAGGCACTTCTTCCTGTAGTGGTGTGGTTTTAATTTTATCAAGTTCCTTGTTCTTACTGGTTTCTAATCTAGTGCTGTTAAAATGGTTTGTTCCATGTAACCCTTTGTTCCTCTCCATATGGTTTCTCCTAAGTTACTGTTTTACATCAATTAATATGTTACATAATCCCTGGGCACTGTCTGTCGCTTCCAAGCCTCTCCTTGCATCCAGAAAGTTCCAGGGAGAGTGTCGAGTGATTGGACAGGATCCCAATCCTCCCCTCCTACTTCTTGATTTGCTATAGTATCTCTGTTACCTGCTGAGCCACTCCCCTGAGAGCCCTGATTGGTCTGGCAATGAACGCATCCCCTTGTTGCTCCCCCCAATATAAGCTGCTGTACTAGAGCGTTCTGTGCCCTGTTAAGGCTGATGCTCTGGAGGTGAGGTCTTCCCTTGTGGGTTACAAATAAACTTCAGTTGCTGTCCCCTTATCAGAGTCCAGCCTTGCTTCATGTCACTGCTCACTCCTTGCTGGCAGAAAAGGCTCCATAGGATGGGTGAGGTTCCCCAGGATACCAAACCGTACCTTGTACTGCGGCTGGTGTCGGGGCTGGCCTGGCAAGGCAGGAGAGGTGACCACCGCATCTTCCATTTCCTGTTCTTAGTGCTGGCACTTCCTAATTTCCAGTTCATTCTTCTGGCAAATTACAAGTTTTATCATTCACTTCATATTCCTTTTCAAAGCTCATTAATGTACTTATAATCAAAGTGGATCATAAAATGTTTTGCAGAGGACTTAGATCTGAATTCTGATATTTTAATGCATACTAAAAGTGCGTTGTCAGGTACTAAGCCCTTGTTTAACACTGAGTGGATTTAATGATCCTAATTAGAAAATAAAGCTCACTAGAGCTATTACCATCAGACTTTAAAATATCATGTCCTCCTTCCAAAACTTCTCAATTACTAAGTCATTCCTAAGATGCTGTGACCAAGTATTATTAAATACAATAGTATATATACATTTCTAATGCATATTATACAGTATAAAATATTTAAACTCTTTTGCCAATATGCAACACCCAGTCACTCTTAAAATTTTAATGTTATAAGAAGCAACCATTTTCTTCTGGTGTGGATTTGGCTTCTGTTTGCATTACAATAGGCTCGCATTTCTAACTTGACTGTGAAAAATCTATTTGTATATTTTTAAGGTTGGGTCTTAGGCTGGAATATTAATTTCCTGTAAAAAGCCCACATGATTTTTTCACATATATTTACATGTAACACTTAGCCAGGGGGTTGCAATCATCCCTTCCTAGCTGTTGCATGTCAAGAGAAATAAAACAACATTCTTTAGAGACTCAGAGGCCCCAGTGATAATTCTGCAGACCCAGGTAGCCTTTGGTGAGAAGCAGATAGAAAGGCCATGCTGGCCTACAGAAGGCAAATGAAATCTTTCTGGTTTTGTTGACTGGTTGTTTTTTTTTTTTTTTTTGCACAATTAACATTTCCTAATAACAGATGGCCATTACGTAGGATCTTGTTTTTAGGGCACAACTCCAGATACTTTCCATGATAACATAAAGCAGTATATTATCATGGAACCATGATCATAAAAAGCATGACCAGAATTTCTAATGGGAAAAAGACTAAAAATTCTAATGGGAGAATTTCTAATGAGAGAGCAGTGGATTTAGTTTGCTGTCACACTTGGGCCATCAAGATGACGGCAGACAAACAAGATCTAGAGTCACATTCCTATTAGTTTTTAATAATCCATGATCTCAGACTGCAAGAGCTTTTTTTTTAATCACTAAGTATGAGACTGAAAATCTATTGTTGCAGACGTAATTAGTCAGATTTTCACAGGAATTAATATGGCACTATATTTTTCTTGGTATATTGAAACAGCAAAGATTAATGATGTAATCTCATAATTTATACTGCTACCCTACCTAAACTGCTGTAGAACTTTAGATTGCCACATTCACACTGCTGTCTGCCAGTATCTCAGAACGTAATGGCTTTCTTGGAGTTGCACATAAGGAGAATGCTGTGGCTACAGAAATGAGTGAGTGTACTTTCAAAGGGGAAAAAAGGATTGAGCATGGCACTAAAGAAAAGCATCTTGTAAAGAATAGATACTAAGCAATGCAGGATAAATTCCAGATAATTCTGAGGTCTCTTGGAATTTCTGGTCTTTGGGTGCATTTATAGAATCAGCTTACCCATTTTATCTCAAAAAGAGGAATGAAAAAAAAAAAAGCCCTCAGCATACTTTTAGATAATATTTCACTGAATACATTTTATAAATGAAAAATCTCTCTGTATCTACAGTTATGCTGCATGGACTAGTAACAGAATAAATTACGGTCATGCGCTTAGGATCCCCTAGGATATCTGTGTAGACATAAGAACCCCTTAACGGAAATTAAGTCAAATTGGCTTAATTTATTAAAGGTACAGTACCATAAGGATTAAATATTCTTTCATAAATCATAAAAGGTTTATTCTTGCTGAAATGAGTTAAGAAATCTTCCTGTTCAGCAGGAATTCTCTTAAGTCGTCTTTCAAAAAAAGCCACAAGCAGATAAATTGACTGACTATTCTTCAAACTATTGAGGATCAGAACATTAAAACACTGGACAGAGTAATTACATGCCCTGAAAGGTTATCTTCTAAAAATAGTACTTTAAGTATTTTCCTTAAGAAAGGCAACTGTAACAAAGACTAAATTAAAATTCTGCTTTGCTTGCGTGTGAGATAAACCCATCATTATATTAATGACTGAATTGTTGTAATAGTCAAGACGGCCATGTACTCAGTGTGCTTCAATAAAAACTTCAGGGGGCTTCAAGCATCAGCACCGTGCTATCTAGAAGTTTTTCATATCTTTTCTATGTAGCAATCCTATGGGCAGCTCCACACAGCTCTGGCTCTTTTCTTTTTCTTCTCGCTTCCTTCTGCAGTCCCAGCTCACTGCTTCCTGTCCGCAGCACAGCCACCTGACCCCGTCTGTCCCTTGTCCAATGGCTGACCTTACCTGTCCCTCACACCCCCTCCTGTCCCTTCCTCCTCACAGCACGACCAGCAGACTCCAACTGACTCTCTACCAACTAACTCACTCTTTTATCACACCCAGCTGTGAGGGCAAGGCTGTTCCCAGTCTTTGGTAATTAACACAGCTGCAATATATGGGAGGCAGGATTGCCTTTTGCACTATATCTGTCTTCCCACACTGTACATATAGCTTTATTGATACTTCTCTCAAGGTAGCCACATACTTGATGGAACTGTGTGAGTCAGTTAAAGTGGAAAATCCTGCTTTATTACATCATTGGGCTGTGGGATTGTTAGAATGATTCAATAGCCTGCTGGAAAATCCATGGCCAAGTAATCATGGGCAGTCTTTGTTGTTTTAATGTTTTAATGTGATGGACATGAGGTGGAGCGTGTGGAGTGTTGTCCACCTTTGTTGGTACTGTGATGAGATTCTTTCAACTTTGGTGTGGGGAATTTGATTGTAAATTTGTGGACACCATTTATGTGTCCAGTTCTGGGCTTCTCAGTACAGAGAGACACAGAGCTCCTTGAGTGTGTCTGGAAGCGAAACAAAGATGATTAAGGGACTAGAGCATCTCTTACAATGATAGCCTGAGGGAGCTGGGTCTGATCAGCCTCAGGAAGAGACAACTGAGAGGGTACATCATCAGTGTCTATAACTACCTGAAGGGAGGATGTCAAGAGGATGGACCCAGGATCTGCAGGGATGGAGCCAGGATCTGCTCAGTAGTGCCAATCAATAGGACAAGAGATGAGGCAGAAGCAGGAGCACAGGAAGTTCTGCTTAAACAGGAAGGAAGAACCTCTTTACTGTGCAGGTGACCAAGCACTGGAACAGGTAGCCCAGTAAGGTTGTGAAATCTCTCTCAGTGGAGATATTCAAGAACTGCCAGGACACAATCTAGGCCATGTGGCCTAGGACCCTGTTGAGCAGGGAGGATGGACCAGATAAACCACTGTGGTCCCTTCAAACCTTACCCATTCAGTGATTCTGTGATAACTGATAAAAGTGAAATTTCTGGAATGATCCATGCTATGTAGGATCTTCTTCCCACCCCAATCAAAAGGAAACATTTGAGCAATTTTCTGTAATTTCTCATAGTGGAATAATAGTTGAAGCAGAATTTTCAGATAAATTAAGTTCTTTTCATTTTCCTTTTCCTCTCTCCCCTCAAAGATATACATTGCTCAAAATGAACCTGTATGTTTGTAACAAGGCAGTCAGTTTACTATAGTAAACCTGACAGTAACGCTGTTGCTTTCTTAGTACCATTCTTGTTTCCTTTCCAGACTTAGAAATAGAGGTTAATTTTCATTATGTTTTAATTCATTCTCATAGACCACTACAATCTACCTAAAATGATGAGAGCAGTTCCTTTACTAAATGCTGTTGTAAGAAATTGAATGAGATTGGAGGTGGTTCACACAAATGGACTGTAAAGAATGAAACCCACCAAACAAGAAATAGCACCAAAAATCCACTGGCAGTTTACATATAGAAATGAAAACAAAAAACACCAGTAAAATAATGAGGGAAACATTCCAGCTTAATCAGACTGTCTCAAATGCCTGCATTCTGTTAATAACTGTAAAACTCAGACTGATATGTACATTGTGTTGCAGATTTGTTATGGTATAATTTTGCTTGTAAAAATTTGGATATGCTTGGAAGTCCTTTTGTCTTTGCTTAAGTGATGTCATACCTATTTTGTGGTAGATTAAAATTCTCTTGATTGTACTTTACTGTGCTTATATACACCTCTTTCATTCTTGATGGTCATTTTAAAGCAAGAAAAAAGTAGCTGTTCTCTGGGGAAAAAAAAAAAAAGTAAAGAAATAATCCCCCTAAAATTTATGTCTTCCAGAACACAAACTGTGTGAGATAATTCACATAGGCAATTATATTATCTGTATTAGCTGTGTCTTTCCAGTTACCATGTTCTGCAGTTTTTTAGATGGACTTTTTTAGACGAAAGTTTATTCCCACTGAGACATGAGAAAAAGCACACAGAGTTTGTATCTGTACACTGAAGAAATCCTTTAAAAGAAGAAAGACCAATAACTGTGTCAAATCCACGATCCTGTAACAGACCTACATTTAGCCTCAAAGAACATTCAGAAAGTGAGAGGAAAAGGACAGTGAGAGGAAAAATAAGGCATAGTATTTCACACAGCTGTCATTGTTTATGTTTTTCTGTAGTTTCTTTTTTTTTTTTTGGCTGAGGATTTCACCAGTGATGATGACCCCGCACTCCACAGACTGAAGAGCATTTCTTTTTTCACTATTAACGAAAGTTTACAAGCATGCACTTGAAGTGCCAACAGATTCTCTTACTGTTTCTTCCTGCAGATATTTGTGTCTCTTTTTTAAATACAAGCTTTATGACTTCGTTAATAGCCAAGGTAGCATGTTTAATATCTTCATCCATCTTGGTATTCCTCTTAAATTCTTACCTTTATTCTGAATTCAGAGGTTTAGGGCTTTTTGAAGATTAAAAAAAAATAAAATTGAGAGTTCATAATTTTTTTCCTCCCAATGAAAGAAAACCTAATTTTTCACTAAACCAGATGAATCTGTAAATATCTAGGCTAAATCAGAATTTCCATGTCACCCTCTCACGGTAGAAATTGCCATTATTAGAATTGTTACAGTTGTTGCTCTGTCACTACTAAAACCAGTTTTCAAATCACTATTGAAAAATCTTGTTTCCATAACTAATTTTTAACAATTGGTATTACTATACCAGTTGAGAGGTAGTGTGATTTCACACCTTCAGAATGAATTTTCATTGTATAAATCCTCCCTTTTTGGGCCAGATTTCTTGTTAAATTAAGGATAACCTAGGAAACCTCAGACCATCTAGTATAGATGTGGGCAGTGTTATTGTATGGAGTTTCTATGGCTATCTCTGAGATGTCTTTGCAGAGACATCTAATTAAAGAGTGAATAAATGGTTCATCCTGCTGTTGCTGTCTTTATTAATGGTGTTTATTCAGAGAATGGCAAAACAAGATTAAATGTTAAAGGTCATATTAGGATAAAATGGTGGTTATTTATTTAAGTTCTCCTGTATTTGCAAATGTATTTTCATATTTGTGAAGTGTGAAGAGTTGCTGGAAAGCCACTTGGTTTTGTTGGAATAGATATAATTATGAAGCCTTTCTGAGTACCAAAAAACACACAAAACTTCAGCGCAAAGTCTTAGAAATCTGTTCCAACTTGTTTGCAGAGTACCTATTTCTATAAATGAAGGTAACTTCATAGAGAACAGGTACCATTAATGGAAGAAAAGGAACAAAAAAGAGCAAGATTTCTGGGTCTCTAATCTTTCATTAGGTGAGAAACAGATATGACCAAATTGAGTACAGGTATGATGTACTTGAATGATTTACCTGTTGTTTTATTTTCTTTTTAATTAAGGAGAACCCTTGCCTGTGAAACAGAAAGGTTTGTTTCACAGGTCTTAATGATAAGTGATTAGCTTTTGTAGATTAAAAAATAAGAAGTTGTTTGCAATCTGAAATGTTTCATACTTTTCAACTCTGAAAGGGGTATGCTATGTCCAAGGTAATACCAGAGCAGTGAACACAGAGAATGCAATTAAGAAAGGGGAAGAGTTGTTAGTGAGATCTGGGAGAAATCTGTGAGTTCTTTAATGATGAACATCCATCTATCTATCTATCTATCTATCTATCTATCTATCTATCTATCTATCTATCTATCTATCTATCTGCCTGCCTGCCTGCCTGCCTGCCTGCCTGCCTGCCTGTCTATCTATATGTCTATGTCTATCTACATACCAACCTTAAATAAAGTTTTGTGAGTGCATGGAGAGTGTAATGTAAATAATTCTCAAATGTTTATTTTGGTAGATTCGGAATTTCCTGCATTCTTCGCAAACAGAACTTATTCTTTCCATTTATGTCAACTTTCAGCATAACTGTCTACACTAATGTACAGTGTTCATTTTTCAAGTGGCAAATGATTGCCAGTGGCAAAGCAGCAAATGATTGTGTTATACAACGCTGAAACAAAGATGTCAGGCTACTGCTCATCTCTGAAAAATGTGGTAATATTTATGTTACTTGTAACAGTGAAGATTTTTCTTTTTCAAATAGAAATTTACTGTTGAAAATGAGAAACATTGCAGCTACTTTCAATCAACACTATTAAATGAATTTCCAGTTGTTATCCTTCTGTTTTCAAAGGTCAGAACATACTTTATCTTTGCTATTACAGTAGTTTCATGCAGCATGGTATTATTTAAGTGGTGTAAAGCTTGTTCAGTATTTTCTGTACTGAACAGGCATTTCTCATGGTATACAATAAAATTGAATTCTTTTCACACAAAAGGCAAATATGACAATCTGTAGCCATAAATACTAAAAACTCATAAATATATAATGCCAATGAACTTGTGTTGTTTTCCACATCATCAGCTTAATGCATCTAAAAATAAAGCAGTGGGTAGGATCTCTGTGTATTTAAATATTTGGGATTTGGCAAATTCATCTATGATAATGTTATCCCTTTATTGGCTGTAATGCAGTTACAGTACAATGAGTATAGGCTCTACTGGACATTTAATTTCTAGCTGTTCAGAACTTCCATAGTTCTTAGCTGTCATCTTCCCAAGATGCTTGAGACGTTAGTTCTAATGCAGAGGAATCTGAAAAAATTGTTTTTGTGTTAAATCAGCTAAATTCCTGAAACTATTTTTGTAGATTCTGTGCATCTTGTGCATGTAAATGTGAATATTTGTTTTAAAACAGTGTATTATCTAATTCAGTTCCTGGGATGTATAGCATTTTTTAAAATAAAAGGATGTATATTTAACATCTAATTTTTTTGTGTCACTTTTTACTACCAGTAAAGCTGGTGTTTTTCAAGCTAAAAAATACTGGGCTAAACACTGACATGAAACTATTGTATTATATCATCATTTGATCTTGAAGAAAAATTTTACATAGATGGCTAGTGTCAATAATAGAGAACTCTTTAAAATGCTTGGGAGATGTAGCCACAGGAAGGACAAGGTGTTTGGGGGGAGGTATTTCTTAAATGAAAAAGGAGTTCTCTAATTATTTGCATACTGAAGATGAAAGGTCTCTACCATTTTTAGATTATAAATGTGCCATCTGTGCTCAGTCTTGTGGGCATGTCTATTCTCTTTATTTCATATTTTGTTTTCCTGTCTCCTTTAAGCTTTTCAATTATGGCTAGACCCTTCAAGGAAAGTAATACTTTTTCTGATGAGTAATCCCATTTAATTCAAATTAAATATAGTGCAAATACAGATTATATAAGTGTATCAGAGACCAGCTTATTGTTTTATTGGTTTTGTTGGTTTTTGTTTTTGTTTTCTTTTTAACTGAAATCCATTAACTAATATAAAAGAAGAGCAAAAACTGTGAACAACTGAGTAAGAAGGTCTACTGAGACTTTCCCTAAGGATTCAGCAAACTGAGCCCCTTCATAAATTACCTTGTGCTCCTATTTATTTATTTTATTTTTTTTTACTATTGCTACTCACTACTATGGTAGTTTGTGATTTATGAGTTATGATTAATGATTCATGCTTTCATGATTTTATTTGGCAATCACTCATAAATGAAAAACACTTTCCTTGATAAATTAGGCTATTTAAAAAAAATCCTAAATTTATTTAAATCAGTTACCTTCAAAAGCATAGAACATTTAAGAGGTCAGTTTTTGTTGTTTTCAATAGCAAAACTTGTTGCTTTTTGAAAAGTAGACAAGAATTTCTGTTTCGATTTTCTTGTCATCATAAAATTTGAATAACATTTTGTTTTTTGGTACATGCTGAATTCCCCATTGATTTTGCCTTAATTATGTATGCAGTTACTTGGATCAAATTCTGCCTTCCCTGTTCCCCTGTGGCAGTAGTTTCTTACCCTCCAAGCTGTAACTAGAAAAGAATCCCACACACAAAATCACACTGAATGTTCTGAATTGGAATGGACTGATTGAAGTTATCTCACACATGGGTTGTACAAATTGAGTGTGTCATAACTTGCTCATAAAGAGCCTTTGCAATGTCACCAATTAAAATTTGTTGAACCTGCAAGAACACCTGCAAAACATGCACATCATTATTATATATTTAGAAATAATATTGATAAAATAGCAGAACTTTTTCTGAACAGAATTCAGATAAAGTACACTTTGCTACATGAAAAAATACAGATATGGTAATGGGAGAAAGAAGAAGAGAGGAGGGAAAGAGGGTAATTTGATGTTTTTCCAAGACCATGGACTTCCCAAATACATTAAGTTGTATATAAAAAAAAATTACTCTCCAGCCATAAGTATAGAACTATCTTAATTTCATGTTTGTAAAAACCCATTATCTCTAGCCCTTTATACTGCATTTTGGTTCATATCTGTCTGTTTTCCTATGATTCTTCTGAGCTGGTTTCCCGGCTAGCTCTGCTCTTCAGATACCATATAAATGTGTTACTCCTTTGGGTCCAGATTTCAGACAGAGACATGATCTTGGCTGGAAGAAAGAGCGGCTCATACTTGATGGTAATTAGGAAGGTTTATTCAGGCCGGTGGCCCCGGTGTGAGAGTGCGAGAGTCAGGATTTGGGGCTCTTACCTGCCCCTAAGTACAGGGGCCTTACCTTGGGAAATGAGGGGGGAGTGAGTTAGTTACAGGGGGCATTGACATTGCCATTTTGGGACAGGAGGGGTGTGGAGATACCTGAAGCCTTGGCTGAGCCACCTGGCTTTGCCAGAGCAATCAAGTACCAGGGTGTGTCAATAGATAAGATACAATGGAAGGCACAATGGGCTGGGAGAGGCTTATTGTGAGGGTAACAACAGGTATTTGGGAAAGGGAGGTGGGAGTAGGGATGAACTATTACAGAAACTTAATAACAAAAACCATCCAGAACTTAAGAAAACTCAAAATGCACTGCAACATTTTCCTTTCTCTAAGTTTTGTGATCAATTATTACAAATTTTCTACCAAAAATGAGAGGAGAGTGATATTATCCATAATGCCTCTTTTTACTTCTCATTAAATCATTACTAAAACCACTGGTGTTGCTGTCATTGATTCTGATTTATGCATCTGCAGCTTCAAGCATCATTCAAGTATGAACTTGAAAAATACTTTTTATCAGTTCTCATGCTCCAAGGATAGAGAGTTATGATGTGCAATTATATATTAGTCAGGCATCAAAACTCTCCTTAATATTTGCAGCTTTTTTGTGTGTGTGTGTTGTAACCACTGTAGATTCAAAGCAGCCTCCTAGATAAAATGTAATTTTTAAGTTAATAAAGAATTCAAAAGTCTGTTAATATTCACATCCAGCTTGTAATACTGAATACACTGTATTCATGTCCCAAGGAGCACACTTTGTTTTCACCACTATAGGTTTTATTAGAGTTGCCTTAATTATTAGTCAGATGAAAGGCAGCTACACTTTTCTCTTCTGATATTAAATTCTTTCAAACATGTAAGAAGCCTGTTTTGAAACCTAAATTTTTACCTAACTTAGAATCTTACCCTAACTGTTTAAGGCAGACTATTTACCTATTTTAGTAACCATTCTAGTAATTTAAGCAATAGGCTATTGGAGTGTCATTTCTTAGGCCTGTTTCAGATATCTACTCTGATACATGAGACTCCTACTTTTGTCAGTGACAGTGAAGGTAGAGTAGATTAGAGAGTTGATGCACAGATATTTTATGTCATTGGTGTGGCTTCACCTGGAGTCATTAGTGCAACCTTCAAGTGTTTTCAAAACACACTGGAAACACTCCTCTTGTAGATGGGGAATACAGGATCTTGTTTGCTTTTCTAGGACTGCACTTATAGTAGGATTCCAGTGAAGGAGACTTACCTTGTCCTTGCTTGTTTGTCAGGTTCCCCAAGACTGCAGTGTGGGTGTGCTGACCAATAGGACTATCCAATCTATGCTTTCCCTTTTCTCAGCTTCCAAAAAAGGCAATTTAATCACCTGATGTCACTGGATCTCTTGAAAGAACTGAGGAGGTTACTGTTCTCAAATCTCTTTGCTTGACTACAGGTGTGCATGGTTCCTTCTCTTCCCCAGGAGTTATTTGATTTCATTAAAAACACTTTTCCTTCCAGAATAGCTACAAAAGACCACACACACAGTGTGGCTATGTACCTTAAAGGAGGCAATTTCTCTAAGTCAACTCTGAGTAGATCACAGAAACCACAAATTAATTTGATGTACCTTCCTTCAGTTTGTCTTAATAGTACTCTCTGGTGCTAAATCTGCATTTAACAGAAAAATGTCTACTCTCTGGTGCTAAATCTGCATTTAACAGATAAAACCCCCCAAAAAAACCCTGAATTAATGGAATAAAGAAAGAATTATTACTGTTCTCGCTTCAGTTTGTGCAGTCAATTGACGTTTTCTGGTAGAAGCAGACAGTGGCTCTGAATTTGTTAAACTATACGTGAACTACCTTGCTTGCTTGAAAAACAGAACAAGAAACTAGCATTTCAGTGAAGCACGGGGCCTGTTTTCAAGTTGCTTATCTTTAATGATGCATTCACAGTAAACATTGCTATACTGTGAGACTTTACAGATTGTTTTTAAACGCCTTGTGAAACAAAGAATAATCAGCCTTTGGGAAACTGGATGTTGCACAAATTCTTCAGTGTCTATTGCACTCAGATGTGAGGATGTTAAAATCACTCTTCAAGAAGTTCACATATGAAATGAGCCTTTTAATTCTCACACTGAATATTAGCAATAAACTCTGAATTCTTGTACAATATCACAATGCATATCTCAAACAGAGAAATAACCTTAGTAATAAGAAAAAATCTATTGCTATTTAAAACCTCAATTTTATCCTGCTCACCTGTAAAGCAGAGAGCAACTTGCTGTTTATAGAAGTGGACAGAAATAGAATATATCTTGTAAACACCAAGTTATTTGAAGCAAAAAGGAATTATGATGCTAGAGTTGAATAGTTGTTATAAATCTGTAGAGTAAGTATTTTGTTAAAATCTAAATATATGAATTATAAGGTATGACATGTGAAGGCACAAATAATTTAAAAATTAAATGTTAAAGGACTTTCAGCTTGTCTGTTTTTTTATGTTTGCCAGACTGCTGCTTGTTCTGGCAACTGAAGTCATTACCAAAGACATTATATTGTTTTCTAAGGAACGTCCCACTCATGAGAAAAACTCATCATTTTCTTAAGCGATTTAATCATCAGTGCACTCTTTCGCAATCCAGAATTCATGAAGAAATAAGTTACCTTTTTTATGTTAAATCTTTTTTACTTTATATGCATGCACATATACATCGAAGGTTTAAGTTGTTATTAAAAAAAAAACACAGAGGATTTTGAAATGAGAATGGAGACCAGGGCAGTAAATTTACACATTTATTTGTACTTAAAGCATTTATATCAGAGAGATCATCAGAGAGATTAAATATGCGCTTATTTACTCATACTTATTTCTATATTGTTAATGCGCATGCATTAACGCAACTGAAAGTTGCTAAATTCTGAAAGTAACTGTTGTAATATATAATAGAACACTATCCTCAGGGCAAAATAGAGAGTA
Source organism: Sterrhoptilus dennistouni (assembly GCA_013397095.1). Taxonomy (NCBI): domain Eukaryota; kingdom Metazoa; phylum Chordata; class Aves; order Passeriformes; family Zosteropidae; genus Sterrhoptilus; species Sterrhoptilus dennistouni. Next base: position 1,257,538 of record VWZU01007463.1, read on the forward strand.
CAACTCCTATCTACCATGAAAGCTCTGATATTAATGAGATTTAAGTGCTCCCATAGGTCTTGCGTTGAGGGATAAAAAACAGAAAGTTGATCATGGATACAATTATAAACAAATAAACTTAATTCCTCATTTTCCACAGAAATACTTAAAGATTTCTCTGACAATTTTAATGGATGAGATACAAATGAAATACCAAGATTTTGCTTAATTTTCTGAACCTATTCTTACCAAATACATAAAATTGTAGTGTTAAGTGAACCATTCCATGATAAACATTAAACTTCGGTAGGATTAAGATTTGTTAATTCGTAATCCAACTGTGATATGTCAGCATATTACTGATTATTCTGTATATAAAATGATTGCTGTTTACCATATTTATTACCAGTAATTATTTAACTGTCTCTATTTCAAATTATTTCAGGCATGTCAGTCTAACCATGCTGGTATAAAATAAATGAACAAGTTGTATCATCTTTTGAGAAAAAGTTGTTAGAGAACAGATTTTTTACTCAGTGAAGCTTTTCATATTTGGTAGAACTCCATGGACTTCAGTGGTACATAGGCACAGACTGTAACTAAGGTCTTAATTTTGTTACTGAAATCTACCAGACAGATTATATACCTACTAAAGAAAGGGTAACTTCAGTGTAAGCAAGTGTATTACAGAATGGTTTAGATCAGACAATGATTACACCTTTGGAGGCAGAAAATATAGAAGCAGTAACCACTGAACAAAACTGGTAGCTTCAGGAATACTGTTTGCTATGAAAAGATATCTTAAATTGCATCTGAATTATGTATCTGGGGCATGTCAACCTTGAATATTCTCTGTGGTAGCATGAGTCCTACATCTTTCCTTTACATAGTTCATTAAAAACTTAATTTCAGGTTAGCTCTTTCTTTAATATCAAATAAATACTTCTCACTGCTTCCTTTAAAGGCTATTTTACTTTTGTTCTTGCTAATAAAAGAAAGTAATGTATTACCACCTTCATAGTTTCCCTTTATGTTTTACTTTTTCTGGCAAGTTGACCTGTCTCCTTTCCTCTGAATTAGCAGAACAATTGCTAATAACCATTCATAAGGTGCAGCTTTCCTCACACCTTTTAATAAGTTTTTTTTATCTTGTTTTCTCAACTCCCTGCAGGTTTCCTGATTATTTTCTTTTCTCCCTCTTTATCAGGTGTGTATCACTGTATTTTTCATCGCTGTTTTACTCTTTACGATGTCTTACCACCTGTTTAATTTCCCATTCAATATACATCTCTCTGATTTTCTTTTCATTCTTTTGTGAATTAGAAGACATCTTATGTCATATAAAATAAGCAGCTGTACTAATTTTAAAGGGAATGAAAATGAATTTTAAAACTCTAATTCTAAATATGCATCTCTATAATGAGACAGGTTAGTTAATTCATTTCAAGAGATACATTGAATAAATTTTCCCTTTGTACTTAATCTCTCTTTACAAAGCTAGCAGTATAATGCCCAGAACCCATAGATTAATTTTATTTAACTGGGCTTTAATTTGCTTGTTATTCATGGAGGAAACACTAATAAAGAGACAGATGGTGAGAGATTATGTGCTATGCCAACTTTAATAACCTTGGTTACTTAATGGGGTTTCTAAGGCTGTTCCTTGTACTTTCCTTGCAAAAAACTTTGTTTATTAATCTCTTTGTTGAAAACTTCTAAATGTTTCTGAGTCCTCTTCAGAAGTAACATGAACAAGTCTAACACTTTCTATGAAACACAGGAGGGAACCTGCTTACAAAAAGGCTCAGTATTCAATGTACTGCATAAGCTAAGTTAAAGAATCCTATGGTTTAAACTAGTGATACTGATAAAAAGTGGAATCTCATATTTTAATGATTGCTGAATTCCTTCTGCTTTATTGATTTACTATAGTGTAGACAGTAATAGATATTTTGGGGGGTATTACTTAGGTTTTCAGGGTAATATTCAGCTCAATGAAGATTTTTTTTTTACTCTCAGATTTCATCTCATTGAAATTAGCCTGGTCAAAACAGGAAGATAAACATATTCACCTAACTTCTAAGTCTAATAAAACTCTAATGTACTTCTAACTCTAATAAATCACCCTATAGCAACTCTCAGTTTTATCCCTTAAATATAGAAGAGGTCTTAAACAGAACACCATGAAATTATAGTTTTCATGAATCCATGAAAGCTACGATTTTTAAAAGAAAGGATGGGACTGTTTATTCTAAAGACAAATATCTCTCCAGGACTTTGTAAAACCTTTTACAGAGTGTCATCTGCATATATTCTAAACCTTAAAATGAAAGCAGGGAAGTGTCACAGTCCTTTAGAATCCTAAAATTCCATCTGGAATATCTTCTGTTATTTACGTTCATTAAAGGCAAAATTATTTGTGAAAGATGCATGAAATACAGATGGAAAAAAACCCAAACCAAACCAAAACAAAAAAAACCCCAATCCCCCCCAAAAAAACCCTAACTTAAATAAATTAATCTATAGTAAGATTTTGTGCTGTGCCCATGCAGTGATGTACACAGAGAACTTGTTGAGATGAATTATTAAAAAAAAAATACGTACATTATAGTCTAAAACAAATCTCTGCTAGTTGGTTGAGATTGCAAGATTTACTAATTTATTCCAAAGAATTGTACTAGATTTCTGGTCTATGACAGCTGTGACTCTTAAATTTTTTTGATAGATCAGAGACACCTTGTTAAGGACAAGCTGAAGTTTCTCAGTATATACAGGTTTTCCATTTATCATCTCTAGTCTCATATGGAGATGGTATTAGTAGATATCTGTAATGCTGTTTGACACATTTCAATGCCTGGGCAAATGAAAAGTATTAACTTACAAAACACTCTAAAGAGGGGAAAAGGTGGACTAATTTTACATAGTTCAATTTAGTTGTTTATTGAATTTCTACAACAATATTGAAGAAGTGAAAATTGAAAATATCCATTTAGAATAACAGAAGTTAAACTTCATACATTGTCAAAGTGCTTAATGATCAATAACTTCAGAGGAATTAGAATTCCATCTTTTATTATTTACATCTCTCGAGTTTGGTTCTTCACCCGAGATTCAGGTGGTTGAGAGTATTTTGCTCTCTGAAAGCCCTGAGCCAGATGGCAAGAAAGAAGCGGAGTCTTCAAGGTCTTGTTTTTCAAGGTCTTGTTTCTCAAGGTTTCTTGTGTTGTTTATTATTTCTTATCTTACAATTTTCTCCGTGCCCAGCCGAGGTCTGGTCAGCAATGCGGACACGAGGTGACTCCCCCCAGATGGGGCTGTCCTCTTATACGGATAATTACGTGCCTATTATTTACAATTACTTGCCAATATCTATCACCAATACTAAAAGGGTCATTTCTACTTTGACCCGATCTCCTTGAGCTACTTTGTGCCACCGTCATTGCAGAAAATGGAGGCCAAGGGAGACAAGAAGAACCCAGGGCACCACCCGAAATCCTCCATCTTGTTCCCCATTCACCTCCATTCTAAGAACCCCAAAGCTACAAAATATCCCCAGTGATAAACTACACTACTGTCTGTCACATCTTTGTGACTTGTAATTCCTCTCTCAGTGTTGGAAATTTTTTTCATGGGCTGAAGTCAGAGATTGTGTCTTCCTGGGCTCTGTGCCAGGGTCTACTACAACCCCCCTGTACAGATTCCAAACCCTCCTGTACAGATCTCAGACCCTCTTGCTCAGGTCTCAGACCTCTCTGCCGAGATCTGTGGCCTTCCAGGGCATCGAAAGGCATGCCCTGGACCCCCAACAACATCTAATTGTGTTTTTATATAAGATGTTATGTTCGGAGAATCTGAGAATCTTTTTTTTTTT
>VWZU01007463.1:1261441-1375084 GCA_013397095.1 Sterrhoptilus dennistouni
TTTTTTTTTTTTTTTTTTTTTTTTTCCTGAGTATTTCGTTTAATCAGGGCAAAACAGATGTTTTGCAGTATTGTAAAAATATCTTTTCTCTGTCTGGAAGCTTGAATAAGGAGACAATGAATGATGGCAGTGTTTCATTCGTATTTATACACTGAGATATCTGAAATCAACATAATTATGGTAGACCTAGATTAGATCTTGGATAAGCTTCAAGGATTTTGTGCTGAAAGTATGTTTCCTTTATTACAGAGTAATAAAAAAAGAACTATAGCTTTTCTTTTTCTGTCATCAATATTATTGTATAGCTATTCAATGCTATTGAATTGGCTGAAAGTCTCCACTGAGAAATATTGTTTCTCTGTGTTCTCAGCAAACAATGATGAGTGAATGAACTCAATACACCAGAATAAAATGTGATGAAATATGCTGACATTGATGTAATTCTTCATTGTGGTGTTAATAAATTCTATGCAGGAGTTTTTAAAAGACACTAATATAAGATATTTAGCTCATGGACATCCTGTTTGTGACAAAGATTTGTATTTGGCAAGGGCTTTTTTCATTAGACTTAGGGTTTCCCCCAAAAGCATTTAACAAGAATAGCAAATTCCTAGTTACTTATGGATATTCTGGGCCAAATTAACAATTTTCAATGCATTTGTTAAGATTCAAATTTCATAGTACTTTTTTGATTTTTTTTTTCAATTTTTAATACATAAAAAGTTATTTTTTCTAAATAAAAAAAGACTGCTTTAATATTACTGTTTCAGATTCAATGCACTGGCCTCTTAGGAACTAAATCTATATCAGATAAGTATATCAAATCTAATTTTATGCAATAAGGATCAAATTGGGTGGATGCAGTTATTGATTTTGCATTTTTTATATACTAAAAGAGCTCACAAAATTAACCTATGTAACCTATGTAGATTATTTATAATTTTAAAAGCTCTTACCTAATATCAGAACACAGGATGCTTTAAATATTTGCTGGTGTACAGGTTAGGACCATATAATTACATTTACATTTTCATTTTAATATAAGCCATCAAAAATGCATGGCTTTTGCATCCTACAAACAATAAAGTTGTTGAGAAACTTAAGTTCTGAAATGGGGGACAATTTATCCTCAGTCTCACAAAAAGAATGACAAACAAAAACAAAAGAAAACAATTATTGAACATGGCAGATAGAAAACTTTCTAAATTATATTTTCTTTAATGTTTACACACCATGTTAAGAGGCTTATCTTCATAAGGCTTCTGTAACAAGTAGGACTAGGAACCTATTATTTCATTTGAGAAATCCTGGAAATCTCATGTGGAGAATCAAAAGTGCTTCTGATCAGGAGGCCATTAAGGAGCTGGAGAACCTGGCACCTGAGATTCCTAGGAACTCTCAAAGTTTTGGGTTGTCATAAATTGACTTCTCAGTAATTTGTGGATGTTTCTCAGGACCCACTAGACAAATCTCCCAAGTACTGTTCAAGTGATCTGTTTGGTAGTTAAAGGAGTGACAAGGCTAAATCAAAGGCAGTGAGAATCAACTCTTGAATTATACACCTGTATTTGAACACCTGAAATGCCAACATCTAAATGTGAGCAACTGACCACATTTCCAGTGCTGACAATGGAGTCAAAATACTCACATAACCCAGAATTGCAAACTTATGGTAAACACTTTAAATTGATTAGCTGAATGGGGTCTCTAATATCAAAATATAGACTATCCAGAGCTGGAAGGGACCCAGAAAGATCATCACAGTCCAACTCCTGGCCCTACTTTAAGACAGCCCCAAGAGTAACACCACGTGCCTGAGACCATTGTCCAAATACTTCACAGGCTCTGACAGACTTGGTGGCATGACCACTTCCCTGGAAAGCCCGTTCCAGTGCCTGACCGTGTGCCCAACCAATCTTAGAACCTTTTTGTAATATCCAGCCCTAAACCCCCATGACGCAGCTTCATGACATGGCCCCGGGTTCTGTCAGTGAGAGAGTTGTTATCACCACTGAAAAGAGATCAGTGTCTGCCCCTCCTCTGAAGCTCATGAGGAAGGTGCAGACTGCAATGACATCTCCCCTCAGTCTTCTCTTTTCCAGGCTGAACAGACCCTGTGATCAGAGGCATTCTTCTTACAGCTTAGGAAATGAATTTTTATTCTACATCTCCATTTACTGGAATTTCCATTCCACTCTTTATTTCTGTTCACATTTAGCTAAAAATCAATTTATTCCTACAGAATTCCTTTTTCTAAATGAAGTACATTTCTGTCAGGGAACTTCAAACTTTAAGCAGTTTACTGACAGTAAATCCAATTTCTTTTTTTACCATCTTTGACTTTTAAATGCTTCAAATGTGATATGAAAGAGGGGAAATAAGTAATCCCTACTTATTTCTTCTATTCCATTGAAGAGTATGTGTTTGTTATGCTATTTTTTATCATATCTTTTCTCTCTTCATCAAAGAAAAACAATTCTATTATTTTTTGCTTTTTGTAAGAGAAAATATTCTTTATTCCCATTAGTGGATCCCTTAATTTCTTCTCCATTTTTTTTTTCTTATTTAAATCTTTTGGCAAAAGTGTAGCTTTCAAGGTCCAAATATTATTTTGGCTTTAGAAATTGCTTTTTCACTTTTCCCATTTCAACTTTAAATCATTCTTCACTCTTCTGTCCACAGATGAACATTGACCACAATCATTAAATGAGCTATCGGCAGTGTCTTTTTCTTAAGTGGATACAAGAGAAAGGACATGATAAGATACATGCATCAAACCTACAGAAAGTTCCTCTGATCACCTGTCAATAATTAATTTGTATTTAAAGTATATACATGTCCTTATGAGGAATACAATTAATTTTAAAATACTTACAACTGACAATAAAAATTAATGTTATTTCAGGGGAAAAATAGCTTCTTTTGTAGTGCTTTGAGTTTAAACTTAATTCTTAGTCTACCTTTCCTATACCCCCTTGAAACATAAGCAGTATATCACTAGTTAATTGTGGAACAATTGATGGGTAATGTGGTGTATATTAGAATTAAATGGTTAAAGCAGACTTCATAATAGCACAACTACTTCACAAATATTAAAATTATTGTCCTTTTCAACAAATGTAATGGTGTCAATGCTACAACAACACCAGAAACAGCAAAAGGCTGGAAAAGAGACATGTTGTTAAAGAAAATAAAACTTCCTGCAAAGAATTTCTAAAATGTCTTTTTCATATAACTGAAACATAACTTGCATGCAAAGGAACAGTTAATAGGAAGCAAAGTTAAACCTGACATGTGAAGCTGCTGTCAATAACTACACAGTTAAAGACACCTAATGAAAATGTCAGCTGATTTTCCAGACATTTGAGGAGCCTGTATAACAGAACAGATGAAGAGAAAAAAAGTAGAAGCTGAGATTTGTGATAATAAATAAAAGTTTAGGTTAAGAGACTACTTCAGAAAAAGTCTAGGACAAAAGAATTCCAGAAAGCTTGGGAACAGGAAAACATCAATCATGTACAGAGGTGAGAAAAGAATTATAACAGTCAAAGAAACAGAAAGCCTATATGAAAAATCAAACTGGCAGAAAAATAACTGCTATTGGCAGAATGGAGGGAGAGGACTAGAAATGAGCAATAAGAAAAGATTAATTTATTTTTTGAAGATGGGAAAATTTGAATGAGATTAAAAAAAAAACGTAGGAAACAGCAACAGAGTAGATTAGAGGTAGATTTGCAGGAATACTTGGAAAGCTAGGAAAGTTGATTAATCAGAAATGGATCTGAGTCAGGAAATTAAATTTCTCTAATGTGATTTTAACTGTCTGTAACAATGACACTGTAAGGGTTCTAGATGCCTAAATTAGAGTAAGAAATCTAAGTATTACATACAAAGCTGACAAAAATGTCATAGGAGTCAGTCAGAAATATAAAAAGGAGTTAGGATATGAAAAAGAAACAAACCCACAACCAAAATGAGGCAAACAGAAATAACCTAAAGCTAACTGAAAGACTTTTCCCCAATCAGAAGGAACCTAGATCAAGAGAAAACATTTACTATTAAATTGTAGAAGAAAATCTAGAATTCAAAGTGTTATTCAATACCTATTAGCCTCTGAAGTCTTTTTCATGTGGAAAAAAATGTTCTTTTATGTATGTGCTGGTTCCTATCATCTACCAGATACAAATTTCAGTCACCTCACATCTTTACTGGGTTCATGCTTTGGGTTGATCAGTGAAGCACACAGGAGAATTGAGAAGGAAAAGGAGGAATAATTAGTTTGTATATTTTTTTCAGTCTTAAGCAATTTATATTCATTCGCAGACAAAAGCAAAACACTCCAGTGTAATAATCACATTACAAATGTAAATTCAAACATTTTAAAGTTTGGAAAGAGCTAAGGAAAGATTTTGTTTAAAACCTTAACAGATGAACTCCCTTATACTAACACATTTCCATTTTGGTTTGGTTTTTATCGCTCCCTTTTTTTTTGGAAAAAACAACCAAATAATGTTAACTGAGGTAGAATTCAGAAGAGTTCTAGAGGACAAATAATTACATGAAGTAGTGATGAACTAACAATTTTTGTGAGAGGGGGCTGTTTACACAGTAATCTAATGATAAAGTTGGCATTAAAGTGGTTAAAAAAAAAAAAAAAAACAAGGTAAAACACACGTGCACACACGCACATATATTTATAAATGTGCTTTGTAAGCTGAAAACTGTTTGAATGATTTTTGAATTTATGGAGCTGCTTGATTTGGTAAGCTCCCCTGAAACATTTACTCAAATACTGTAAATATTTATCATGGTGAGATATATTATTGCATAGTATAAACAATTATGTTGCTGAGAAAATGGTTCTATGTAAATTAAAGATCTGGCTTTGTGTTAGGGAACCATATTTCATTAGTAACTTGTCCTTTATTTGTAAAGTAAGCTACATGAAATTAGACTGTAGTACTGTTACATGTGGCTGAGCTATTAGAAACAGCAGAACAGATTGTGGGTTGCAAAAGCAAAGAACAGTATGGATTGCAATTTTAAAAGATACCAGGGTTAGAAATTTTCCCAATGAAGAAAACTATAGGCAGATTTTTTTATCCCCTTGTATTTGAATTTCCAAGCAGAATTTGAGAGTTAAAGTTTGGTCACAAACTTTATACATGATCAAACATGTTTTGTGTTATTGTACATTTAACATGAACTACCATATTGCAGAAAAGCAAAGCAGAGGAAGCTTCAGTTCAGGCTGCATGTGTTTACTAGGAGTCTTGGGGTTTTATTCATGAGATTGACCTGTGTTGAAGTCTGTAGTGGTATAGGTCAGTCATATATTTGGTGTCATTTTTATAGTTATACAAAGTCAGATTGTGTAGTTGTCCTCATGCTGCCAAGGAGAGACAACCTTAAAATACAAAGCAGAATGATCAGATTAATTAGACAGTATGTCAGTGTTTTACTTTCAGTGAACCCCACTGAAGAAATGCTATAATGGATTCAATACCTTCCTCTAGTGTTTTTTCTTACTTATAAAATTATTTCAGAGGACTTAACTAGTCAATAGTACATGAAGAAAAATAATAGAAAAAGTCTCTAGTATTTCAATTTTAATTTGAAATTCTTGAAAAAATACAGTTTATTGTCGTAGTCCTATCTAACAGCTGTTTCATACTGTAGTTTTTAGCTGCTACGAGATTATTAACTAGTATGCCTTATTTAAACTTCTTCTTTCCTTTTTTTTAAAATCTTTGGCTAAAACAAAAGGGACTTGCTTGAAAAAGGGGGGGATGCAGTTCTTAAATTCATCGTGTTAATAATTTTATGGCACACTGCTTGCCATGTCTGAAGTAAAAAGTTCAAGTCTGTGCTTGCTTATTACTTATATAATTTTATAGCTAAAAACTGGAAATCTTCATGTTGGAAAGTAAGGATTAATCTTATTTAAGCATTAGATTTAGTTAATGCAATTTAGTCCTGTGGAGAAAACTAGTAGAAAATTAATCTTTACCCTTTTGAATGAATAACCTAGATCAGTAGAAAGTAAAGTCTGAGATTAGTTGATAGCTGTATTCCAGTTTCATGTCCTATGTGGACAAATATTTTAGGTGGTTTTGCCATCTGTATGGCTAATAGTAATCAGTTTCCTTTTCTACAATTACTTTTCCCGGTTCCTTTTCCATTCTAGGTTGTAATGAGTTTTGGGCAATCTATTTGGAAAGAGATTTTGAAAAAGGCCACTTTTGTAATAGTTAACATAAAAGTCCTTCTATTGTCTCCTTCATAGCTGAGTGATTACTTTTGGTCTTATTTTTTTTCAGTAATGCTAAGAATTAAGACAAGGAACAAGATGTTTTCTTATAAGCCTCCTTGAATATTCTCCTTAAATGGAGCTCCCCAAAGAAAATGTAAAGAGTCTTTTGGAACTGAAAAAGCCATGTTTTATCAGAAAGCTAACTAGAGTAATTAATATATTTTGAAACAGGGACCACTCAAAGTGATCAGATAAGACAGAATCGAATTTTTAAAATCAGTAACTCCTCCAGTTCCTATAGACTCTGCTACCATAAGCATTGGTTGGGCTGTAAGTGGTCTGTTCTTCAATATACTTTTTTCAAGATCCTCCTACCCTTCCATAAATCTGGAAAGTGCTGAGCTTGCTCATTCCCTGCCAAAGGCAGACACAATCTCATGCTCTCTCCAGCATTCCCATGACCCTCAGTCATCAGGTTTTTAAGCACTGATAGCATAGAATGGGAGCAAACAGATATAGCACATTATATTCATCACAAAGGCTAAGACTTGCCTTTTTGTCCTAAACAATATTGAACAGAGACATTTAAGTCATCACTCTTGGCAGCTCAAATGAAAACACTGAAGAAGTGAAACCTAAGATAAAAAAATGCTAGTGTTAGCATTACAGAAAATGTAGAACTTTTAATTAGAAAGGATCTCTGCAGATCCTAATCCAGGACTAGACTGAGAATTACATCAAGATCAAGGCCTTGAAGGTTCTCAACCATTATTATTTTCCAAGAATGAATTTTTTACCATCACTCTGGTCCCAACCACTCTAATTACAAATTCTTCTTACACTTATAAGTAATTAGAATTTCTTCTGTGTCCATTGTTTCTCCTCCCTTTGTGTGTACCCATGAGAAAAGTCTTACCCCATCTGTGTTTTAGCATTTTTGGAAGTAAATATCCCTTCCTGTGGCATCTCCAGTCTAAACAAACTCATCTCCTTCAACCTCACCTGATACATCTGGTGCCCCAGGCTCTTTAAGTGACCCATTAGAGATACTTTCTAACTTTTTGGCATTGCTCTGGCTTGGGGATCCCACATCTGGTTACACATGGCCACTGTAGCATCCCTGGAATGATAATCACTGTCCCCAGCTGGCTCTTGCTGGGGCTACCTTTGGTCTCTGCAGGCACACTTCTATAATATACAGCTAGCAGTTCAAACCTGCCCACCACCAGACATAGAAAACTTTCCCCTGCAGCTAAAATTAAGCTTCTCTACATACGCAGTTCACTTGCAGTCATATTATCTGGCCTACTGCAATTTAGGATTTATTCCCCCTACTCTGGGTAAGCATAAAGTAAATGACAATAAGATGATCACTAAATTTCACTAGAAAACTTGTGTGAACAACTTGCATGAGTGAAAAGGCATAACATCTGCCTCTATTTCTGGTATGAAAAAATAAACACTTAGCAGAACAGAGATACCATTTTTGAGAAATTTCTTAAACGCTTTACATATTCTAGATATGTAAGCACATCTTAGTGCCTGATTGCTTGGGTCAAAGGATCTCCTTGATCCTTTTCTCCCCCCAATGACTTAGATGGGTTAAGAAATCAAACATCATTTATTGGGCTCCTAATCACAGATGAAATTATTCAAGTTCTTTGGGAAATGAAATCTAGTAACAGGTATTCAATGCAAAGTGTCCAATGGTGTTGATAACCTCAGGGTGGTGGTGATTTAAGTAAATCAAGGGCACAGTGTTTCCTTGTAGGATTTTTTAAATAAACCCCATGCACATGGCACATTCTTGTTACAGATTAAACTCCAGAAGGTTTGTGTATATTGCAATAATTTAATAGTATTTTGCTATTCTATACTATATCTTCAGATTCTGTTATGGCAGGAAACATTATCAAATAACTATTAGTCTCAAAGATAGACTTTTTTTTTTCTCCTGTCCAAAAAGTATAAAGATTTTCCTTTTTAACATTTATTTGTGTTCAAAAGCCACAAAGGTACACTTGTTCTCTTAGAAATTATGACATTTTTTGGAAATATGCAGGTTTTGCAGTTTATGCTGACTTTGTTTGTTTCTTTGTCTATTTTTCAGTGTGTTTTATGTGGAAATAGCCTTCCTAAAATGTAGACAATATTCCTATATCAACTATAATATAAAACAGGAATGTAAATTCAGCTGTAAGTAGATTAACACTGCAAAATGTAAGAAGTATACATTGATTACTACTCTAAAGTGCTGTAAACTGGATTTTGTATCATCTGGAAGTTAAAATTAATTTAAATCAGTCTAATATACTGACAGCTAAACCCACAGGTTTTTCTTTCTATTTCGTGTCATAAGCATAGTGCAACAAGGGAGAATTCCCCACAAGAGATTTCATTCAGTGGCTCGTGAGGAGGTGAACAGTGATGAGAACAACCTGCATGTCAGATATGGCTGGCCTGACAAAAGCACAGTGCTCTGCACACAGTTAGCAACCAGATTTTTCATGTCATGTTGGAAATGAGTAATTCAAGCAAGATAGTTATTAAGGTACTTTGGCATGATTACAGGTGACAGATGTCTTCTATTTCAGGAAACAGACATTTCTCAAAAAAATTGGCATTTTTCTTCAAAAAAGAGGAAAGTGCAAGGAAGTCTGGATTAGGCTTAAGCACTTGGATTGCTATAAAGCTTATTTTCAGTTATATTCTGATTGCTACTAAATTGGATTGCAAACTAAGCTGAATAAAATAAGTAATGGGAAGGTAGGAAACTTTTTTTTCTTATATTGCATAACTAAGCAGGTTTCTTTTTTAACAAGAACAGCTCTAAGTTGTAACTTGAATTTGTAACTCAGCTGTAGCTGAAAGATCTTCCAAAATAAACAAGATTACAGATCAATGAGCAAAAGAGCCATATATTTTGACAATCCAGAAATTCATCTAAATAAATAAATAAATTTATATCTACAGAAGTTTTCATTCTTATGATATTTTTCATGATACATTTCTATGAGCAAGCTGCCGGAGCATTAGAACGACTCCTTGGCCAGGTCAACCAGTTCTGTATAGAAGGGGAGTGGGTAGTTTTCATTATATTTCTACTAATACACAAAACTGTATGCTCATGGGCATAAGAAAGGAAAAAGTGACAGTGAAAAGTATAACTTACATCATTGAGAAGAAAAATACTATATTTTTCTTTATTTTACATAGAGAAGTATGATATTCAGAATTTCCAGTTATTCTTTAGAATTTAAAAAACTATGTTTGTATTCTTGTTTGTGAAAATATGAAAAAAGAGGAAGCAGTCCTTTCCCAATTTTAATTTGCCACCTTTTGTTTTTGTATATTAACACTGATTAATAATACTTACTAAATTGTAACAACATTTCAAATGAGAGAAAAACTAGTGCAAAAAAACTCCTTCTTAATAGTACCTAGTGTTCTGAAATAAAAAATAAAATTAATTCATTCCTACAATGAGACAACAGTAGTTTTAATGAAATTGAAATTAAGATGTATTTGATTCAGTGAATTGTTGGTTTTCTTCCCACAGCACTGAGCCAAACTATTTGCAGTCCCTGACAACATTAAAAATAGAAAATTCGCTTTTTCAATTGAAATAAGTATGCCAAAATCTTGTGGCAATAGCCTTTATCCTTGCTCTAAGAAAAACAAGCTTCTGTTCTTGTCAGCGCTGTTAACACAATCTAGGAAGCTAAGATCAATCATTTCTGTTTGTGCTGAAGAACTCAAATGCCATCCTCCGCTCAGACATATTGAAAATGCAACAATTTCTTCTGGAGGTTATGCTGTTCTCCAGCCATATTTTCCATGTTTTGTTCTGGTGTTTTTATTTTTTTCCCCCTTCCTATTAGCTACTATATTATGTTTTAAGCATCTGTTTTGCTTTCTCAGTGGCATTAGGTCACCAGACAGCCCAAGGGACTTACCTTCTAGTACCCACACTTAGTAATTAAACTGTCAGTGCAGCATGATTTCTGAAGCAGTAATAATGTCATAGGGATGTGTTTCTTCCCATTTGCAGAGCAACACCTTACAATTCATGTTAGTGTTTGCATATATACATATATATCCATGCAATTTTATATATAGGTAGGTATATGAAAAAGAAAAAGTTAGAGGTTATATAGGTCTGCAGCTACTTCTGCACACGTATATGTATCCCCACATGTATAGTTTATCAGCTTATTAGTATATGCAGCACTGTATTCTGCACAAATTTGGTAACTATACTGTTGCACCTTACATGTATAAGTGTTTTTAGCTTTTGATGGTTTTTTTTTTCCAAAGTTGTGATGCTCCTCAAAATTATTCTTGCACTGGGACCAAAATGTAAAAAAAAATGTCTTCTAGAAAACAGTCTTCTTTAGATTTTATGAAAACAACACAAACCTAGATACTGAAATGGCTTGATTTTTCAGTTGCAGAATGATCGATCGCAAGTTCAATGCCTAGTATGTTTTAGTATTAATCTAAAGAGAATCCTGAAAAAAATCTAGAAACAATGGAGTTGTGTAACAGTATCGTGCAATGAAAAATATGTGGTAAGTAGCATGCATTTTTCAGATGAGTGCAAACTTAATTGATGAGTAAAGGAGCAATAATGAAGGCCTTTGTCAAATTTTATGACATGGTGGAAATTGTGGTTTCCACCATCTGTTAACTGTCTGTTAATTCTGTCACTGTATTTAACATAGTTGCTTCAGTTCAGTGATGAAGAATATAAAGAGAAAGGTACATTTTTCTAGGCATTATCAGCTGAAACTTCACTGTTTAAAAAAAATATGAAGATTTTGAGATAGTACAGTTTCATTTATGGGGGGTCAGTATAAAGTAACTGTTTATGGGGTAGGTCTCTTTAGTGCCTTTTGAAAACTGTACATTCTTGCTGGTTGCTTCCTACAACGTCTTTGAAATTTTCAGTTACTGTTAACACTAATACTGTGATGACAATATTCTTGTCATTGTCTAGACAGAAAAATTGATTTTTCCAGAACTGACTGAAAAGTATGATTTATTTTAAATTCCGAGACAGTAAGGTATGAAATAGAAAATATCCTATAAAAATTTTGTCCTGATTTTTCTTGTAAGCCACATGTATGTGTACTGAAACGTATTCTGAAAGACCACAATAAGATCACTCTGCAGCTTACTCTTGTCCAGGCTGAAAAAATCCAACTCTCTTGGCCTTTCCTCATAGTAGAGGTGCCCCACTCCTCGGACCACTTTTATGGCCTTCTCTGGAACCACTCCAACAAGTCCACATCTTCCTTGTGCTCAGGGTTCCAGACCTGGATAGAGTACTCCAGGTGGTGTGTCATGAGACTGGGGTAGAGGGGCAGAATCCCCTCCCTTGCCCTGCTGGCCACTCTGCTCTGGATGTAGCCCAGGACACTTTTGGCTCTCGGAGCTGTAAGTGCAAATTGCTGGGTTATGTCCAGCCTCTCACTCACCAGCACCCCCAAGTCCTTGTCATCAGAACTGTCCTGGATCTGTTCTGCTTGTATTGATATCAGGGACTGCCCTGACCCAAGTGCAGCCCCTTTCACTTGCCCTCGATGTACCTCATGAGGTTCAGAGGATCATTTCTCAAGCTTGTTGTCCAGGTCCCTCTGGATGAGATCCTGTCCTTCTGGTGTGTCAGCCACACCACTCAGATTGCTGTCATCTGCAAATCTGATGAGGGTGCACTAAATTCCACTGCCTATGTCACTGATAAAAGCTAAACATTACTGGACCCAATACGGACCTCTAAGGGAGACCACTGGTCAGTGATCTTCATATCAACATTGAGCCATTGACCACTACCCTCTGGATGTGACCACCCAACCAATTTCTTATCCATCTAACAGTCTATCCATAAAATCCATCTCTCTCCAACTCATGGAGAAGCATGTTGTGAGGGACCATGTCAAAGGCTTTACAGAAGCCCAGACACATGACATTTATAACCATGTCCACCGATGTAATCATTCTATCATAGAAGACCACAGGTTGGCGAAGCAGGACCTGCCCTTGATTAAACTATTCTGGCTGTTTTGAATCACCTCTCTGTCCTTCATCAACCTTAGCTACTAATGTATTAGAATTAATGTTTACAAAGCCAAATATAATGCTCTTAAAGAGACTGTTTTCAACCTAGGATATGTTTATATGATCTCCAAAGTCTTTCACTTCAAAGGCTAAATGACTTCTTTGTAAATGGAATATTAAGTCAGGCAAATCATTTCATTATCTGTCTATTACATCAACACATCAGGATTCCTTCTGAATGCAGCCTGTTGATATTCCCCTGTCTTCTTTCCAGCTGGCAGTTTCTGGCACTCCACTGAATATTACAGATCAGAGTAACCACAACAGTAGAGTCCATTCATAATCTTACACTTTGGAAGTCTTTCATATAATGTAGGCCCAAATGCCATACGTACAAACAAATTCTCTCAGAGGAGGGTTCCAATAATGTTTTTGGCTATTTTTTAAGGGAATTTTAAAATGTCACATATTTTGCAATACATATGGCATTCTTTTTTTTTCCCTGTTTACAGTATATAAATTTAAACATACATTCTATTAAAAACAATTTTTTTAAAACGTAGCATTGGGCATAGATGTGGGGATGTAAAGCTGTCATGTCTGATCCCACCTATATTTCTGAGCATGCTTAACTTCTTACCATTTTTACTCCTTTCTTTCCTTTGTTAAATAAAAAAAAAACAAAATACCAAACATGCTCTGCTCTCTTCCAAACTTCACTGTGTGGAATTTGGCCAGGGGCTGTTCAAGTTCTGTCTGAGCCAGGATATATGTTCTGCTTTGTAGTGACACTTGGCAAAACATATAAAATGAAAGCCTGACCTGGCCATGTTCCTCTTTCACTAACAGACTCCCAGAGGCAGGGCATCTCTGAAAAGTAACTTCCTTTTAAGACAGGCTTCTCATTTGATCTGGGTGCCAAGGTTACGTTCTTGATGAAGATTCATCCAAACAACTCTCTTAACTATATTCCCTGAAGGCTGTCTGCTGCAGCATCACTTGGTAAGAGGAAGAGTTGACAAACTCTGCTTTTAGAAAAGTAATTATGTCATTAATAGTAATGGAAATAAAAAGATGGGTTGTCATAAATGCTGCTTTATATTTTGTTTTGTTTTGGTGGGTTTTTTTCAATTATTTAAGCAATATTTTAGCAAATACATCTTGCTTTTAATGGGTATTTTTTTACAGCCAATCAAATATCTCCTGATAAGATCTGTAGTTTTGAAAAGAATCTGTAAACTTGCTGAGGGTACACTGCCCCATGATCCAGATGACCATTTCTTTGGGCCCAGCCATTTAGCTAAATTTCAATCCACCTCACCATCTGTTCATCCATCCCATACATCAACAGCTTGTCTATGAAGATCTTGTGGGAGTTTAAAAGGCTTTACTGAACTCCAGGCACACAGTGTCCACTGTTCTCTCTTCTACCCAGCCAGTCATTTCATCATAGAAGTTTATCAAGTTGCTCAAGCATGCTTCTCCTTGATGAAGCCATGCAGATAGCTCATATTATCCATGTGCCAGGAAATGGTTTCCAGAATTAGCTGCTCTTTCACCTTTTCATGATCTCCGTAAGCTGCTTCTCATCCTCTCTTCCTGTTCTGTCAAGCAAGGCTGAAAACTCTTCCCTGTTATGCTAATACAAAATGACAGTAAGAAATGTTTTAAAAAGCCAGTTCTGAGTTATTCACAGAACTCTAGAAGGCACAGTATGTTAAGGAAAAGACAGCATGCAGCACAAAATGGTGTAAACATACTTGAGGGTAAGTTCTAAGTAAGACAATATAGGAACCTTGGGAGGTGTAATTGTATCAATTGGTGGTTTGAGTTAATTATCCCTAATATAGGTGATAGATTTGCATGACCTTCTGCTTCAGCAATTACAGAGGTACGAACAAAAGCTTCTATCATTACTCAGGTGACAAAAGCAAGACTAGGGAAAATGCAGACCCATTGCTCAACAAGACAGGGAACTTGGTTATTCAGACAGAAGGCTTACACTAATGTACTAATGAAACAGGGCCTGAAAAGATCTTTTTGTGCTCTTTTACACCAGATAGAGTCTATTTATCTATTGGTTCCTCCCGGGCAGTCAGAGAGGAGCCCTTCCTGCCTGCCCCACCTGGGCAAACTCCTGTGCCATGCCCTCACTGCTGTGTCACTCACTTCCTGACATGCCACACCCCCTCCAGCATGCCATGATCTTGTTTGCTCAGGCTTCTCCATACTCTGCTTCTGGTTGGCAGTGATGCTTCTGGGTTCTGGTAAGGTTCAGGAATGCTGCTCAGGTGTCCCTGAGCCTGGGCCTCAGGGACAGCTGTGTGGCTCAATCCAGTTTTCTCCCTTGGACTTACCCCATGTCACTGCTGCTGCCTCTGATTTACTGATGCTTACTGATTTACACAGCATTGTGCCTAAGTTATTTGAAATATGATAAATAATATACAAATAAAAACAGCTTTGTAAGAAAATACAATTAAAAAAAGCAAAAAATAAAATCCACAGCGATGAACTGAAACATAATTTTTTGGGTGCAAAAAGTGTTTTTAAAATGTGTCAAGCAGACATGGAAATATGGAAATATGTCTCTGCTGTCATTTATCAATATCGTGTGTTTTATTTAAGACTTATACTTTGTTCTGTTACTAATGAGCATTTGATGAAAAATAAAACCCAAATGCAGTCATGCCCTGGCTTTTGTGGTTTGCAAAAAGAGTTGCTTGGGATGCAAAAAAAAAAGGATGACCAACAAGAAGACCAAGAGTTTTAAAACATTTTCTCTTCATATGAAACTATACTTTGACACATGCTACAAACATAGAAGAAAGTGGAGGCAGCATTTCTGCAAAAGGATCCACAGTTCTGAGTTTCTGTGTCTTACTAAACAAAAATTTAACTGACCTCTATAGAGAGATACTGCTTTGGTTTGCCTCTGCGTAATGTGTGATATATTTTCTGACTAAAAGTCTGTGGTACATTAAATATAGGTAATTAGAGAAGGGAACCAGCTCAAGAAAATAAATCTGTAAGAATAAAATGAAATATACCATTTGAAGTCCTAACAACATTCTGGAGTTAGGGTAAAATTGTATATGTAATACATATTAACCTTTGTATATTGTATGTGTATAGATTAGGAACAAAGAAATATATTTCCCCCTTAAATCTCCCAGTGCTGTGCCCATGTTATGTTGTAACAAAAATGCAGCTGCATACTATAACAGCAAGAAGCAAACCACATAATAAAAATATTTCTGCATGCTATCACACATTACGAAAAAAACATTTCAAGACAAGCACTCCTAGCTGAACTACTCTTGTAATGAAAACAGTCTTGACTCGGGAGATTGATTCTTTATAAAATTTATATCCAATTAGCAATGATTTCTGATCATTGATTTCAGTACTGGGGAGGAGGAAAAACCTCATGTTACAAAAAAAATAAGAACCTAATTAAATAGCTTTCCTCTCCTTTCTCAACATTCAACTTCAGATAAACACCTATTCTAATTCATTTTCTCATCTTTCCTTGATTTAACTCCAGGTAACTCATTGTCCCATTTTGTCCAATGAGGTGATGGGCAGCATTGGGATTGGAGTATGGGGTCATGTGCTTTAGTGTTTTCTTACTGCTGCTTCTTGCTCATTAGTGTCCCTGCCTTGGCATGTGCTGCCCATGGGCATCTGTCCCTCAGAGTTCACTCCGGCTCAGCATTGGTCACCTGTGAACATAGTCTTTCAGGACTGTCCTTCCTTTGGAATGCATCCTTTCAAGAGTGCTTCTCCAGCTTGCTAGTGTGATCAACAGCAAAATTTCCTGCTATCTAAGGAAAGAAGGGCTGTAAGTGCAAGTAGCACGGATCAGAAGGAGCAGATCTAAAATCCGAAACATTTGGTGCTGGGGATCTGATGTTTACTTTACCTTTGACAATCTATAGTCTTTCCCCGTTGGCTGAGTGCCCTTTTGCAGCTGGAGTGCATCAGGTGTCCTTCTGACTTTATCTCCCATTTCAGCAATGTCTGGAAATACAGCAGTTTGTGCACACGACGATGTGAAACAAAGCATGGTAACTGGAGACAAATATGAGATTTAATTTAAGAAATTCCCCCTGATCTGAATAAAATTCTTATGTGGATTGTATCCAAGAAGTCCCAAAAGAAAATCAATTGCACATAAGTCACATATGGTAATAGCTTTTTTTATTACTTGAAACATGTGCATTGCATAAAGTCTGAGAGCAGTCTTCTTTTATACCACCATCTTTTATCTCTTTATATATATATATATATATATATATATATTTGTCCAAATATATTGTCTCAAAGTAGTTTGATTGACTTTACTCTTCCTTGTAAGTATACATCCTTCAGAATAGAGCGAAATGTCATGTTTGGGAAAAACTATACTAAGATGAACACAGTTGGTCCAAAATGTCTTATACAGAACTCCACAAATTAAATTCATCAACTGTAATCCCACTGAATTATAAAGGAAGGCCAGGTTCTAATGTCGTGTCAGCTGCTCACACTGCTGGATTGTTAGGACAGACAAAAAAGAAAAGAGAAAAAGTGATGGGGTTCCTCAAAACTAAATTTTCAGTATTACTTTGTATGAAGAATTGAGGTTACTTTCACAAAAAGTAACCTCACAAATACTTTCACAAAATGTATATGTTTTTTTACAATTTAAATAATGTATCCGGTGGAATAGCAATCTTGTCTAAAATAGGCTGTCATGATCACACCCAGAGCTGGTGTAAAACTACACGCAACAGCTGATTGAAATGCCTCTAATGTTCTGAAAATGTGATGCTTTTTCTAAAATCTGTTAGCTGGAAACATAGCTAATATGGCCTCGTGTATCAAGCTGTTTTAGATTGGTATGATTTATATTTTCTCATTGTCTCATTGTGATTACTCAGCAGTAGCCAAATAAAAGTCAGCGTCCTTCAAGAGGGAGTATCCAGTACCTGAAAGGTGGTTCAATGTCAGCTAAAATTTACTTCTCATTTGTCTATAAGTTTCTTCTGGTATTATTCATTATTGCTGTTTGCTGATGCTGACAAAATACCTCATAGCTATACAACTTTTTATTTTTCTTTTTTTTTAGTACACAGGCAAGCAGAAAAGAAGGTGTCAAGAGGAAATGATGGTGTTGATAAATATAAGTTTGTGACAGATCAAAATGTTGATGGCCATGTTGACTGATTTGCAACTGTCACATTTTATTTGTTTCACATCAGTAATGTCAAGAAACATTTATTATGAGAGGTACTGGTTTTGAAATAACCTTTAATGGCCTTATTTAAAATAAGTATTGTGTACAATGAACATATAATTAAAATTATTACCAACATCTTAAAATATTTTCTATTCTATTATGATGAATGATCTATCATTTTGTGAAACAATACTTATAATTTTTTTCAGTCTCACCATTAAATAGAATTTATTGTAATTAAAGAATAAAGAATTCAAGAAGTTTTACAGATTTGACAAAAAATAAATCTATATTGAAATGGTTTGTGCTTTATGAGTACATGGAAATATAATTACACACATTTCACATCAATCCCACCTCTTAATGCCTTTCAGTTGTTAAATGGAAGTTGTGCTCTAACTGTTATTATTTATATTATTAGTCTTATTTCCCAAGTATCAAGAAGAAGCACAAAGTTCATGACCTAAGAGAGGTAAGTGAGGCCCATGTTCAATTTAACGCCATATTTTAATGACAAGGGTCTTTTTTCACTGACCCTTCCTTTTTTGTGGCCGGTCTCACAAGAGAAAAGAATTTGGTAAAATCTAATGCATATTTTCTCCAGCAATGAGTTTTTCTGATTTTTCTCTATTTGTGAGATACTTTTCTCTAATCAACAAATTCTCATCACCTATCAGAAGAAGAACATATATTCTAACTTGAATTCTAGACTCCCTCATTTTTCATCCCAAGAGAAAACTATAGGCAGAAGAATGTAAAGTAATTTGAGCAGGGAAAAAAAAAATCTGAAACCCCCCAAATGCTTGTGCACATATAGCAAGTAAAAAATACCAAAAATCAGTTTTTCATGTTCTAAAGCAATTTACACACAAGCAGATATTAGGCTCTATCAGAAGACTGCAAATTAGGAAAGAATTTCATCAAGAAATAGGAAAAAGGTTGCACTTATTAGGATGCTATTTCAATTGTGAAATTGTACTTTCTGTAGGAATACTTCTGTGAAAAATAGTTGGGTGGTTGAGGTTTTTTGTTTTGGTTTTTTTTTTTTTTTTAGGGATTTTGTTTGTTTGTTTGTTTGTTGGTTGGTTGGTTTTTGTTTGTTTGTTTTTTTTGAAGACTCAGGCCACCCTATTATTCAACTTAATGCTATTCAGCATAACATTTTCATTGCCCATCTCACGTCCGACAATATCTGTTCTCTACTGAACCTAAACTCGATGTAGCCCATGAGTATGAGCAACAAAATCAAAACAATAAATTGATTTTTGATAAGCTATGAATGTTAAAATTCCTGACATGTGTTTATTTAAAGACAAATTCCGTTTTTTATTGCCTCTCTTCTGGAGCTTTATTGATAGACTTTTTTATTTCAACATCATCACTACCTGATCATTTTATGAATTTCATTTAGAAGCCACTCAACTCTAGTGAGTTAAAATGCTCTTTATATACCTCCTGCTCTTCTCTGTGAGGGGATGACAAGACATGATGTGCTCTACACTTAAAAAACCCACTTATCCTTGAAATTTCAAATGCCTCATACAGAAATCTATTTATTTATTTTCCAGAGTGTAGCTGAACCTTATGCTCTTGATCTGAAGAAACATAAACATATATATTTACTAAATTTTAAAACTCTTATAATCCATTTTGTCTTTAGATATGCAGTTACCAATGTGACTAATTAAGTACAGATGGACCACATTTTAGAGTTCTAAAATTTGGAGGAAAACCCTGAACTAAAAGTCTAAATTATCTGTGTTTCAATGGACAAGGAATCCAGTAATAGATAGTTGTGTGTTAGTAGACAACTAACACATCTCCAAATGGAAAAGCAGTTTTCTTCTGTTATACCTGTATATATCTTATCCTCTTGCATGATATATAACATTACCCAGCAAATGGGAGACCCTGGTGAGAAATAGTCCTAAGCCTCACAGTATTTGTAACATTTCCCAAAAAGATGGCAAATGTTACAAAATTAGCAAAATTCAAGATTGTTTTAACTCTGCTGATTTCTCTTCACTTCCCATTTTCATTACTGAATGAAAAGTAGTTCATCTGCTATAAGGGAAAGACATGAGGTTCAGTTTTCTTCAGCTTCAAAGTGGTCTCTATAATGTATATATCTGATTCTTAAGATTTAATGACATATATTTAAAAACAATAGTTAAGGTAAAATATGGCTCTATGTTAGGAAAATGAGTAAGGATAAATGTGCGTCACATGCTGGGGGTAGGAGTGTCAAAAATCTTCTGATTCCATGATAAAAATACTAGTAACTTAATTGTGGAGGTATTTTCATTGGCTTGAATTGCAAATTCAAATAGTCATTGTATTTTACACTTCCTCGGATCTTCTATTTAGAGGAGGCCCACTATAATTTAGTTTTTGGATATAAACTGGTAATCCGAATACCAATTGGAGAAGTATCTTTGTCTTCTTTATTGATTAAGGAATGCAGGAACTGAAATTCCACATCAGGATTCATTCCTTAACCCACAAGATGCACAATCAGTAACTTCTACCCTTTCTTCGGGTATATTTAAGGATGATATAGAAAAAGAGTCTTCAGGTGGGTAAAGCTTTCATTCACTTTTAGAAGCAAAAAGGGGTCAGCTCTCTGGTTCCTGCTGGCTGACCCAAATAAGGTAAGTTGAAGCCTGCAATTAATAATGAATCTTAGTGGCTGGTTGAGGGAATGCTTGAAAGGCTATTGCTGTAGAATTATTTAAATTAAGGTTCAAATTTGGATTTAATCTTATTAACTAATGAGGAAGTCATCTGGTACTACAAAGCCAGGTAAAATAAATTTAATTTTCCATTAAAGAGAATCTGAAATCAAAACCTTCTACCATTTAAGAATTCTAAAAGAGGAAGAGAATAAAAACTGACTTGAGGAGAAGCAGTCAGGAAACTACGTCACATTTAACTTAATTGGTGCATTCAATCCAGAAAATACATCATAATGACGCAACACTGTAAAAGATATTAATACTTTTTTTAGTCATAAAAAGCATAGATATATATTTTATTATTTTATCAATACATGTAAGTGCAGTGGAACCACACACAAAATGGAACTTCATCTTTAAAGATTTTAGTAATCAATTTCCTTCTATCCCAAAAGATTCTCTTCAATGTAGATAAAGTTCATTTGGGAGATTGAAGATGGATTTTTAGAAGAAATAGAAAGAAGAGAGTTGGACCTCAATAAAGATAACTGACTACTGAAAAATGTCTATTTTATTTTTCAATACACCAAATATTACTTCTTTATTATTCTTGCCTACAGATGTTAGTCAAACAATAACAAAAAATATTAAGAAAGCCCATTTCAAACTAAAATCAAGAAAATATATTATTTCACTGCTCTCAAAATCCCTATGAAATATTTACCATCTATAGCTACAAAATCTTGGATGAGTTGACATGACAAAAGATATTACACTTACCTTACTTGTACCGAATTCTGTTGCAAATAAATAAAAATACCATGGTTTTGTAAATAATTCCTTCTTGAACTGAAATCTTTTGGATTCTCTTCAGAAACTGAAATTTGGTTATGAAGTTTTTCATAAACATGATTTTCTTTTTTTCTGAGTGGAAACTCATAATAACATTTAAAAAAAAATTAAATTTCTCACCTCTATGCTAAAAGAAAAATCTTTATTTGGCAACTGAAGAAATTTGGCATCTTCCCTCAATTTTTATATCACTTTCCAAAAGAGTATCAAAAGTTTATCAAAAGTATTTTTCTTTCATTAGGAAAAATAATGACAGACTGTCTCCATTTCACCTTATCCCTTTGAGTTAATACCTGAAAAGAATTTTCCCCCTGAAATACTGGAGGAAAACAAAGCTCAAAGAAGTGAATATATTTTGTTCAAGACATGATGTTGTTTGAGGACTTTATCATCATATTAGTGAATCCCTTAATCTTTTTTCCATTGTTATTGGATAACTGCTTTCTTTTCTTAGAAGTCTAATGAGCTGTAGGTGTCCGGTGGATGAAGATTGGAAAACAGAAGAAAAAAAAAGTTCCCTCATTTACTCATTTCACATAGTGCTTTGAAGCACAGACAGATATATTGAAGAGAGATGAACACTTAATGTGAAAACACTGGAAAGTGATTAAGGCCCTGGAGACCTGAGTTGATGAGAAAACAATCTTAAAAAGTGTGTGCAAATATGGGAAAAGGAGGGACTTTTTGTTCTTTTGCTTTTCTAGTATATAATTTTATTTTTAGAGAAGAGAAAAATAAGACTGTAAATCAAAAATGAACAAAATAACTCACACTGAGTCTTAACAGATGGGCAAATCTTGCAGTCCTTCATAGATCCTGTGGAACTGTTGATGAGGCATGATGGCCCCCTCAGCGCTGGATTCACTTAGCCCTCAGTAGCTGCAGGAGAATATTTTATTTGAAGTGCTCTTCTTTCTCCAGTACTCTCAGTTTTGTAGCAAAAAATATATTCCTTTCATGGATGAGCTAATTCACTGACATTCTCTAAACAAAGTATTGTTTAGAGTTTTGGGGCCACAGTCAGTTTCAGCTTGACCAATATTCTGTATGGTATGCTTGGAATACACCCTCAGGAGTGGGAGTGTGTAATATTTAATTAGGTGCCTTTACTTACTAATTCATTAGAGAGAGTCCTTCAGCTGGGAAGACAGGGTAACTCAGAGCATTCTGTGCTTACAGCCTCTCAGAAGCAGCTATAAAAACAGTGTAGATCTAGTCAGTTTAATGCTGAAAAAAGTGAGATGTTGTGGCTAAAATCTGTCTGAAAAAAGATGAATAGCTAAGCAGCAACACTTTCATGCAGATGACATTCAATAATTGCTATGTCAGTGATAACTAGCAATATTGCTTGGATTAAAAGTGTTGAACCATAAATTTGCTTAGTAATAACTTCATTAAATAATTCAATTTTCTTTCAAGGATGGAGGTCTTACATTTTAAATCAATTAAACTTGATTTCTAGTTCGATTTTGTAATCTCCAACCATTTAAAGCAAAGATAAAGCTCCTGCTTAAATGAAGCCTTATGTATGGATTTATACAACTACAATAGAAAATAAAAGGAAAAGGACAGGAGGAAAAATCTGTTCATATCGAAAGCAGCTGAAATGTCTCTGGCTGTCAACACATCTAGTTCAGTTTGATAGTTTAAGAAATGAGTCATTGCAGCATTTATCAGTGATATTACAAGAGGTTCATTTTGTTTTCCACTCTGAGGAACCAGGACATACTGAATCCTAAAAGAGTCCAATGGTGTATTGTTTCGTATATCTTTTTGTTTTCTCACAAGGAGGAAAAATACAATCCCTAACAATGTAACTAATACAAAATTTTGCCTCCTATTGAAGTCAAATAAACTAGTCTTTGGAAAATCATTAGTTCTTTAGAGTAATTCTGGAAGTATGTGTTGCACTATTTTCTTTCCTCCAACTTATTTTCATTATATTAAATCAAACGAATATTAACTAATGGCTTTATTTTCTAAATGTAAAAAAAAAAATTAAAAATGGACATGTGGATGGATTGAATTTATATCCCCATAAACAAGCATAATAGAACTAAAACAAATTTCACTTCTTCCTAGAGATAGTCTCCTGACTTGCTTGATATTACAATTACTTAACAGGACTACATTCATGCACTGCATGTGTGACCTGAAAAAATATAAGTCCAGGAAGAAATTAATTTAAATTCATTACATTTCATATATATGTTTTAGAACATAATAAAAATCAATGGCCAATGAATTACTACCGTTATTATTATTTGGAAAATGATCACTTCGGAAAACAAAAAAGTGTCAAGAATTTGTATAAATAGCCTTGCTTTTGATTTATAGGATTTTTGACAAAGAAAAGTATGAATTATTCTTATAGCACTGCCTTTCCTGTTTACAAACTGTCTTTCTTGCTGTTTCCAGATGTACGCAGTTTTTAACTCAGGAGCAGTTGTTAATTTGTACTGTCAGAGAGATCGGCTTGTTATTGTAGAAGATGGCTACATTTGGAACCAAATGCCTAAAAACTTTTTCTATAGTTTTAAAAAAATAATATTCTCTGTGTTGCCTTTGATCTGTTTTCCCCCTTTCTTATACTAAAGTAAAATGTACTATTTTAGCAGCTTTCTAACAGTTTAACATTTCCATGTAAGCAAAAGGCCCAGAACAAATACCATGTGCCTTCAAACATAGTTCTTTGTTACTATTTCATGCTGCATTTTTCATAAACATAGAGACTCAGAATACCTATTAAAGACATTTGTTTGACATTTTAATATTTTAGCAATAATTTTACCTTGATTTATAGCTCTTCTTGACACCAGCTTTCTGGTTAATGCATCAGTTAGAAGACAGCAGAACTACAGTTTCCAGAATGATCTTTTGCTTGTTTATCCAACAATGTATGCAACTGTTATACAAAAGATGAACTTATCTCCAACCACATTCTGCTTTATAAATACTGCAACCTATGACATGTCAAGGCAACTATGGAAAGTTATACTGTAGTTATAAACAGTTGTTTCCTGAAATAATCATTTCCATGTTCTGTGGCAGCCAGAAAAAGCCAAAGAGGTACTCAGAATGAACACGAAAGATGCTAGGATGAAGGGAGAGAACATTCCTTCCTACCACATAAAATACCAGCATCCTGAGAGCTGTGTTTATTTCTGCTCTCCTAATTTCATGAAATTTGTGTTGAGTGTAGATGAGGTACAGAATAGAACAGCTATATATAGATAATCAGGATATTATACCAGACTTAAGAGTAGGGCTTAACAAAGTTGGAGCTCTTGGAATAGAGCAGGCTGACGAGAAATAGAGCTAAGATTCAGAAAATCATGAAAGGAGTAAAGGAGTTGAACATTACCAGTTAGGCACTAAATGAAACTTGAAGGACATCAGTTTCAGGTATATAAAGGGTGTAATTTTTTAAAACAGAAGTTAGGAAGCATCCAAAGCACACTGAATAAAAAAAGTAGTGTGGGTATAGAAAAGGTCTATATGAAAAAGACACATCCAGAAAACAAGATAAACATCTTCTAGGAGGACAACTCCAAAACCACATTTCGAGCAGATTTTATTTGGCTAATATGGCAAGATTTTTGTAGCAGTAGAGCTGCAAAGGTGGTGGTTGTGGAAAGAGATCAGGATCTGCCCCTATGTGTGAGAAAGACAGCCTCAGGTGGCTCCAATACAGATATGCCACTGGCCAAAGTTGAGCCAATCATCAGCTTTGGTGGCATTTCTGTGATAACATACTTGAGAAAGGGGGGAAAAAATACTGTGCTGGAGCTGTATGAGAGAGGAGTGCAAAAAATGTGAGAGGAAAAATCCTGCAGACACCAAGGTCAGTGAAGAAGAAGGGGGAGGACGTGCTCCAGATGCCTGCAGCCCATGGAGAAGACTGTGGTGAGGCAGGTTGTCCCACTGCAGCCTGTGAAAAGAACCACACCAAACCAGATACCCACCCTGCAAGCCACAAAGGTCACCATGTTGTGGTAGATGGAAGGAAGGAAGTTGTTTTCTGTAGACATCCTGTGAAGAAACATACTTTCTGGCAGAATCTGTAACCTGTGGGAGAGGTTCTTTAAGGAAGGACTTCCCATGGGAACTACTCCATTCTGTAACAGGCATAGCACGAAGAGAAAGGAGCAGCCGAGACAAAGTATTGTGAATTAACCACAACCCCATCCCACTGCACCACTCAAGGGTAGTGAGTAGGTGGAAGAGTCAGGAGTGATGCTGATCTCTGGAAGAAAGGAGGGGTGGGGAAGAAGGGGTTTTATTTTGATTCTTATTTCCCCTTATATTAGCCTCTTTTTAATTGGTAATAAATTAAATTGATCTTCCCCAAGTAAATTTTTTTTTCTGTTTCTGTAACTTTTGAGTGATCTCCGGGTCTTTATCTTGACCCATGAGCTCTTTCTCATTATTTTTCCCTGCCTTTGTTGCTGAGCAATGAGAGTGAGAGCAGCAGATGGATATCTGGAAGCCAGCCAAGGTTAACTTACGACAAGGACTATGCAAGGGTATACTTTGCAATGCCCCTATTACAAGAATTCTGAATAGTGAAGAAATACAAAGGGGATGGAACAAGCCATTATCTTGGCTCATGCTCTTGTCCTTAACAGCATCCCCTCTTGTCACTGTCTGAGAGAGTATACTTAGCTAGATACATTGACCCAGACTGTCTGACCCAGGAGGATATTTCATATGTTCTGATATTATCGTGTGGTAATGGTAGGAGCACTAGACATACTCTTACTTTTTTTTTTTAGTATTTTAAGCACTAGACTAACTTACTTTTTTGGTATTTTTATTTCCTTTTAAAAGTTTCTGGTTATGAAATTAAGCTGACTTGTGCATGTGTGGCATGATATCAGAAAGACAGATACTGACAAAAATTAGATGTTGATATACATAAAAAAAGCCACACATAGTCAGAACTAATTCTTCTGGGAGTGTTTTCAGTATGATAGATATAAAAGCATGCAAACCTGTGCAGTTTATTAACAATTCATGGCATCAGGTGTCAGGAGGTACAATCAGTCATTATTTCAGTCATTATCTTACCTGAACAAAGCAGCAAAACCCTTTGTTCTGCTTGACTTGGAATGAAATGAGGTAAGACTCATAGGGAGAGGTAATATATTTTGTTTGACTGGGATAACTGAGAAAAATAGTTAAGCTTTTGTACACCAAAAGATTTCTATGGCTCTACAAGTGAGTTTAAGTGAATTGGATTGTCTCCTCTTTTCTTATGATCCCCTTATTCACCACAGGAACTTATGTCATGAGATATGGTCTCAGGAACCACAGCTCCATTTCTGTATTTATAAAAAGGACACATTTATTCCTAGTGTCACAGTAATATTTCAACATTTTCTATGTTATGGAAAATTGACAACAAGAACAGAAGGAAAATTAACCCATTCTTTTCAGTTTTTTCCTCCTTAATGGCAGAGAAGAATGACAGAAAATTACTGCTATGAATAATTTATATATGTATTATTTTTATATCTGGAGAATAGTTCAGAATGCTTACAAACCATGATAAAGCTGAAACATGGATTTGGCATCATAATGAAAGAATTTGGAAATTCCCTTCAGTTTCTTGCAATAATAATATCACGGAGCAGTAAAGAAAGTATAATCTACCTATCACAGATTTTAAAACAGTTTAAAGTCAAAGGCTTTCTCTCTAAACCAGAAGAAAATATCACACAATTTTATTTTAAAAATCAATAACAAACCAGTAGATCTCAAATCTGCTGCCTGGCTGCTCTGGCCTCATTGGTTCAGATTTACTAGTTATCACTACCAGCAGTTCACTGGCTCCACGATGCCTTTGTAAATACAGATACATGACAAAGAGAAGCAAGAACTGGCTGCTTTTCTATGCTGATTTTCTTTCACAGTATAATCATTCTACGCTGAATGAAAATAAAGTTGAGCACTTGCTCATCCAGGTTTGGTTTATTAGCAAAACCAGAAAAACACAAACAAACAAAATGCATGATTAGGTACTAAAATACAGCTGAAGTTTTGAAATGTTTGGCTGCTTGAACTTCTTGTAGAATCAAAGCAGAGCTCTTGTACATCAGCTTCAGGTTATAAACCACTTTTTTTTTGACAAAAATGGATGAGTGGACTGGCAATGAAGTGTTTTGTCTTCTGACATTTCACATAATTGAAATAACACTTAACCTTAAGAACAGATATATTTCTTTCTGCTTTATTATTAAATATGCAAAAAATAATTTTACAAACCTACTCCCTGGTATAACAATGTTAGAAATATTAATATTTTTTCTTCCTAAGCATCTACAATTAAAAGGATTTCTACATTATTATTTTTGTAGATGGTCAGAAGTGCCCAGTAATTTTCCTAGAACAAAAAAGAAAAAAAAAATTGGCAACTAATCCCCCTCTGAAAAATGTCTCTATAACCCTACACTCTTCCCCCTCCCTAAACACCCAAATTGTCAGCAAATTAATATAAATTCTATAGATGTCACAAAACACCCTGCAAAACAATGGGTTCTCCTTTATAGGATAACACAGTACTTGCCGGTCAGGTTTAGGTGATTTGTCACTGTTTATGCAAATAAAGGGGACTGTAAGTCAGATGGATACACATGAGAAAGAACAGTGGCAGCAGCCTTGATAAGAGTGGGTAGGAAACTGAGCATTACAGTCCTGTAATGTGAGTTTGAGTTCTGTCCCTGTGGTAGGTATGACAGTGGAAATACAACCTCATCAGATAGCTCCTGATCTCTTAAGGCTGCACTTGGCAATAACCATATAACTTTGTACAATATCTCTTTACCTTCTATATGATACTTCCTGGTGATCGTCACACTCATTAATTTAATCTAGCTCATAGAATTGACAATCCAGTGAAAACTAGAGCTCTGCTGGACTCACAGTAGGAGGATAATGAAAAATGGGAATGTACAGAGGGAGCAAATTTCTTGTTAGTCTCAATTAAAATAGAATGTATGTGCATATAAGAGAATATAGGTCTTGATACATTTTATTAAAATCCAATTGAGGTTGTCATCTGCACATCATTTAAACTTTAAGGGATACCAACTTTGTATATTATTAAATAAAAAATTCACTATTAAATATACAGACTTAAACAAAGTATAGAAGAATACTGAATTTCTCTTTCTCTATTTCTCCTGCTCTTTTATTTATCTTTGTTTTGTAGATTTTAGTGTGGTTTTATGATCCCACAGCACAGAGTAAACAAAAAAAAACAAGTGTCTTCTTAATAGTGTAATTTGCATAGTGCATCATATAAAAGATATTCTTAAACCATAAAATTTCTCAAGAGGGCTTTGCTTGAGAGCTTTACAGCATCTCCAAAGAACTGAAAATAATATAGAACAATTTATACTAAAATCAGTAAAGGATGAAAAATGTTTTAGGTTTGGTTCAGAAATGGTAAATTGGTATAGAAAAATTGGTATTTTTTTGAAATGTACCTGAATTTATAACGTCTTAATTTATGAATCAAGCTGTAAATTAAAAACAAACAAACAAACAAACAAACAAAAAACAAACAAAAAAACCCCCAACCAACCAAAAAAAAAAAAAAAGCCAAAACAAAAAAACCGCCAAAACAACTCCCATAAAACTTAGATTTCTAACAGTACTTTCAGCACACTTGTCTGACAGTGCTTTTGTTTCCCTAACATGTCTCTATTTCTGTTCTGAATCATGGAAAAATCTAGACAATGTAGATAAATACTCACACTGGTGACTGAGTGGGAAAGCAGAAGAGGAAGTAAAATTTTAAAAACCTCACATGTTACCAATATTTACTAAGCTAATCAAGTTTCACGTTAAGTACTGAAATATCCTTTTAAAATATCTGAATTACCAGACTAATTTAAACAGTAAATAGAGCTCAAAGAATCAAATACATACTAGACATTCTTAAGGAATTTTTCGCTTGGACATAAAAAATAGTTCCAGGTGCTAAAGAAATCCCAAAGCAATATTGAGGTGGTGAAATCAGGTACTGTGGTTATAAGAAAATAGACAAAATATGGCTTTTGCTTTGTCCACTCTCTTCTTTTTCCACTCTCTTTCCCATACAGAAAAAAACAGTTTTCACTGGTTGCAATTGTGGGGAAAATTCCTTTTCACCAAAGGGTAATAAATTGACTTTTTGCCAACAGATCACAGCATTTGAACTGTTTGGGAGATTGCTCTCTTAATAGGTTTTCCACCTTCAGCTATACTTACTGAGGTCTAATGCAGATCCAAGTGCAAATTTTTTTTATAGCACAGACACGGCTAATGTGCTCTTGAGGGTAACAGAGTATCTACAAGACAGCCTGTGTGATTTGACCTGTGACTAGGAAACACTCTGTAGCCCAGGAAGAGTGTGAAGTGTCCTGTCCTGAGGAGGAAGTAGTGACAGTGACAGTGACAACCTGTGATTAATTGACAGCAACCCCTATTCCCTGTTCCACTGGAAGGAAAGGAGGTACAGAAAGTCAGGAGTAAAATTGAGCCCAGGAAGAAAGGAAGGGTGGGGTGCTTTTAAGAGTTGGTTTTACTTCTATACTTATTTGATTGGTAGTGAATTTATTTCCCCAAGTAAATTCTATTTCACCCATGAGTGTAATTGGGAGTGATCTCTCCTTGTCCTGATCTTGTCCCATAAGTCCCATTATATTTTCTCTCCTCGGTCCAGTTTTGAATGATAGTATGACTTCAGTGGACACCAGGTGCTCAGCCAGGATCAACCCATCACCCTTCCTTCCTTCCTTCCTTCCCTCCTTCCTTCCTTCCTTCCTTCCTTCCTTCCTTCCTTCCTAACAAGCAAACAAACTCATANCTAATGTTAGTATACTTTGAGAAAAGAATAAATAAGTAATGAACAAAAACAGGATCTCAAGAAGCACCCAAAATGTTTACATACTGGAGAAAAGATATGTTCTTCTGCTTTGATATCATAGGATGACCAGGAAAAAGGTTTATAGTAATTTTATTTTTTTTATTATTTAATTGGAAAAAAATCACTTGTCTGTATAATTGACTTAATAGAATATAATTCTTGTAAAGAATGAAAAAGTGAAATAGTGTTGTGCATATAGCTTGACTGTATTATATTCTGCCTGGACTTTCCTACACTTCATCATCATTGGTATCCAATCATAACCAATAATATTGAAAAACCTAACATATTGTCTACAAAGTAATGCTATGGAAATAGAATTGGAGATAAATTTTTCATGAATATTGATGCATTTTTATTTTTCCCACATCTATAAAGCAGAGAAAAAATTCTAAATCTCACTGATTTATGTTTAATTTGGAAATTGTACTTTTATATTTCCTATGTAACTTAAAATGCACAAGATTTATGATCCTTAGAAATTAGGGAACTAAAAATCTTAAAATTCAGATTTAGTAAGGAAATTTCATTGAGTTAACACAGATGATGATATTTATCTGATAAGATGCAGATATTTGCACTTAACAATTCAAGTCAATCTAATTTAAATGACAATGAAGAGAAATAATTTTAATTATGCAATTCATGTTTGTCTTACCCCCATATTTTATGAAGTTAATTCATTAAAAAAATGTTCTCCTTCAGTCTTTGTAAAGGGAGACTAGAATGTCTATTTCAGACATAAATATCTACACTAAAGACCTTTAAGGATGATTCTTCTAAGAAAGGAAGATCTCCTCTTAGAGACTGATTAGTTATTAGGTCATTACTCTTAACATATCTAGTACACACAAATTAAATTTATACTTTCAAGGTTTGTGGTAAACTCAAATGATCTATCAAATGTTCAGATTCATTCTGAATGGCACCACATTAATAAAAAGAGAATACTGTGCTGTATTGGCAAACTTAAGTATAGGTCTGCATCAGATCCCTAATAAATTTTGTCCTTCAATTTTTATGCAAAAAATCAGAAATCATAAATCCAAACAGATTTTCTCTTGGTTGAGAAGTATAACAGATACTGGAAGCTGAATGTTTTACCATAAACACAGGGAATGCTTGTCCAGGAAAGCATGTCCAGTATTTGTGTTTGAAATTTCATCAGCACACTGTGATTTAACCTACTCCTTATATTTGTTGATGTATTATTCTTCTACCTCTTCCCCTCTACACAAACTTGCAAATTGCTATGTTTTCACTTTCATAATATTGTATTTTTCTGTGTAAAGGTATGTTTTCATCTGGAATGGTCTTTATTCTCAGACATTCAAATATTCCTTCAAAAATTCATCCCAAAATATAAGACTTAAGATTGATTAAAATTCATCTCTTCAGCCTTTTCCATCAGCAAATTGCTTATGCAGTAATTCATGCTCATTTTGAAACAAGTCAGGTCCCTGGCTGATATAATTTGGAGTTACACTTTGAGGTACATTGATCAACACCATTTGAAGATTTAGTTAATTATTTTTAATGGATGAATGACCAAAGTATAATTCCAGCTTCTGAGGGCTTTTTGATGTCGAAAGGAGTGCACAGAACTTGCATTTTCTGTAGAACTATTAATTGTGAGTGTAGTCCAATATCATCAGCATCAGTCTTGTTACACAAGATGCAAGAAGATTCGATGTAAGCAAGCTGTAAATAATATAAATTTCTTGACAGAGTGAAAATTCTTTCTCTATTTTTCCCCAGTCAGCACTTTCAGAACAGAGCATAAATGAGTTAATTTAAAAGGTGCTTTTGGAAGATGATTCCGTGTGTATGAGTTTTGTATCAATTACTTCTAAGAAGATTAATTTGACTGGTCTCTGTATAACTGGGGTTTTTATTTCTTGTTAAAATATAATAGATGAACAACATAACCATGAGTACAGCTACTAAGGAATGTCTTTTTAGAAGAGCTATGCATATAAGGCATAGGGTCTTTTTGTTAAAATCTGAAAAAAATAAAAAGTCTAGAAACTTTGATGTATATCATGTTTATCATGCAGCTATGTTCTGTATGAAGTTCAGTATCTGTGAAATTCTGTACCGTGAGAACTACAGCTCTGCTTCATTAAAGTTTCTTAAGCATCATATACTTTTTTAAACATTCATGAATAAATGAACTCTAGGACTGCTAAGTTGAAATTGTGCTAAATAGCACTTTCTTCTCTCCAGTCTTCTTCGCAAAGTACAAAATCCTCACATGGGTTTTGTTAGTCTTTTGGGAAAAGGCAAAACTGACAGCACAGCAGGCTGTGCTGATGACCTAATTCAACATCGCTTTCAAGGAATTACTTTTTCAGTACCATTGTTAGAGGATTTCTATAAAAGTGGTATTCCTTCCAGAATTATCTTTTGAACAAAATACGAACCAGTGACCTCTATGGCACTAATATGCATAACATACTGAATTATCTCTGTGAAGTTAATTCTCAGCCATGCATTATATTAAATTTGAATGTGTTCATTCATATTGAATGATCTGCTGAGACTTTCTTCTATCTGCAATAACCCAGGAGCTTTTGTGTGTTTCTGTAATCAATCCTAGGTAACAATAATAGATCTTGAAAAAATAATAACATATACATGACAACAGAAATGAAGACATATTTCTTTTTAATTGTGATAATACAACTGAAGAATACCTGGCTTTTATGCAAAAACATTAAGTTACCTAATGTAGGGGTGAGTTGAAGAGTTTGAATGGCTATCCCAAGGTTATATGTTTTATTATATTTCAGTTGTTATATGGTTTGTTCCATATCCCCACCATGTCATATTCCCTTTGGTTTATCCCTAAGTTGTTTACCACTTTTCCCTGGATGTCAATCTTTGGTTGCTTAGTTGCCTGGCCCTGCCAGTCGCCCCGGAGCCTCGCCCAACGCCTAGAAAGTTCTAGGAAGGGCCTCGGGTGATTGGTTAGGACTGGAGGTTCCCCTCCCACTGTTCTCTTTATTGGTTGCTATGTTGATTGATTCCTCCCGAGCCACTCCTATTATTGCTCCCATTGGTCCCATGCTCTGCCCTCCCCTGTGTTCCTCCCGCTGTTAAAAGGTCCTGCACTCAGCTGCTCGGGGTCTCTTTGGAGCTCCAGCCTTAAGGGTGGAATAAACCTCAGTTCATTGGCTCACTGAAGAGTCCTGTCTCTTTATTTGCCCGTGCTGTCGCAGTGGCTCTGCTGTATCAGCTAAAAGACCCCTGTGTTGTGGAGGTGACAGGGCTGGCTGGTGCCTGCAGCACTTGGGAAGAAGAGCCACCTCCGCAACCTAAGAAGCCTTTTTGCTTTCTTCAGTTACTCCCTACTTTTTTTTTTTTACACTTACAGCAACATTTAATATTGTAGAAACACTTTTGTTATAGTGCAGTTTTAGCTGATCATTAGGAATTATGTGAAGAACAGGGGAAAAAGAAGTTGCAAAAAAAGATTGCCTGCACATTATTCTATTCTTTGTAGTCTTTTAGGTAGGTAAACATTGAATACAGTCTTAAAGAACTATAAGTTCTAGGCTATTTCTAGTTAAAGTGAATATTTAAATACATAAGAATATTTAAATAAATAGGAATGATCTAATGTTTAGCTCTTGGACAATGGACGAGTGGACTGGCAATGAAGTGTTTTGTCTTCTGACATTTCACATAATTGAAATAACACTTAACCTTAAGAACAGATATATTTCTTTCTGCTTTATTATTAAATATGCAAAAAATAATTTTACAAACCTACTCCCTGGTATAACAATGTTAGAAATATTAATATTTTTTCTTCCTAAGCATCTACAATTAAAAGGATTTCTACATTGTTTGCCAATAATGTGCAACATATTTCTGACTTGATTTCCAAGTGTGAACCAATGAAAAATTCCAGTAAAAGCATAATTTTTTTTTTAAATGCATAACAAATACCAAAATAGATAATTCAAAAGTTTGAATGTTGTGGTTTGAAAGCAAAACAAGTGAGGGGCTCCAAGTCAGAAATACAATTTAATAAGAAGAAAGGTAAAAAAGTAGAAATAAAATAAAATAAATGCAATAATATAAAAGACCACTGACAGAGTCAGAATGAAACCTGAACAGGATGGTGGAAGCAGTCCAGATGAGGTGGTCATCCTTGAGCAGTGATCCTGTAGAAAGGTCTGGTAGCTCTGTTCCTCTGGGAATCCAAGGGCTGCTTGTGCTGTCCCAAATCCCAGATTATATCCAAGTGAGAATGCTTGGCTCCTCCCCCTGGGCGGAGCATCTAACAATGGGATGAGGAGTGTGAAGTGGGTCCTTGATGGCCCATTAAACAGAGATAACTCCTGGAGGGAGTTAGCTGTCAGTCATGGGCAAGGCATGGATGGGCCATTAACAGAAGACAGGCCAAAGGCAGGGGACCTGGGAAGAACACTGCTCCACTTCGTTTAACAGTTCATGAAGATAGTGATAGAATAAATGCTTTGTGTACATCCTACACTACAACCCAGGACAATGAATAATGATGATATAAGGATTAGAAAACAAAGATTTGGTACTAATTAGGAAATTTTGCAGCTGCTAAGAAGAGTTGCCTTTTTTACTCTATTACTCTTCCTTAGAAAGGCTCAAAATGGAAATTGACTGAACAGAAGCAACCTGTGTTCTGGAACACGGGATTGTATCCTGCAGTTCAATGTCCTTGCATTTCAGAGCAATTAAAGTGAACATATAAATTGTCTGCCATGAGGCATATTAGCAACTCTGCCTCCCTACAGCATACTTCCAAGCATAATAATTTCTTTTAGTCTTTTCTCTGGTGTCCAGACAAGGTAATTGATTCTCTACTGTCATTTGAACTCTACTCCAACAAACACAAAACTGAGTTTTCATGTAGTATGAAAATTTTCAGCCTTCCCTGTGGATCTTGTGAATCTTTTCCTAGAATTTTTGCACCAGTTCTGCACCAGAATTCGTCCAATTCATGCTGCAGTCAGAAGTTTCCTGCATATCCATTTCAGTGTAAGTAAAAGAAGTAACATTTTTTTTTTGTGGCACATTAATTGAGACATCAAATGGAAGGCAAGGTCATATTTTTATTTTTTATATGAATAATCAAATGCTTGATGTACTTTTACCAACTTCTTTACCTCAAAAGATTCCAGTGATAAATTTTACTGAAATAGTTTTCCACTTAGCAGGTATTGTTAGCTAAGCTAGTAAGGATCTGTTTCGTGAAGTTTAAACTATGGCACTTGAACAATTTTTAAGATGAAGAATTCATGTAAAATTAAAAAAGAAAACAACACACCTTATCCTGGAAATCAGCTGTCAGGTTTCAAGTCTTTTACAAAGTTTTATTTAACCTTGGCTTTCTAGCATAATGCAGCTTGAGATGGTAATCCTATACACTCCCTTTCCTTTTGGATGCGGCTACTTTCTAAACTGGAAATTACAGACCATGCTGGCAACTTAGGTGGATCTGATAGTCTTCTACGTTATTGGAGAGGATAAAGAAAGTAGGTCACCCGTAATAGTTTACAGTAACAAAGCACAAGAAAGAAAGCATTGATTGTCCGAGTGTCTCGGCAGGAACACTTCATCCTGTTATCTTACAGGAGGACCAGGTTTGAGTGTTCCCTCTATTGGCTGACAAACAGAACTACCTTATCATCAAGCTCAGCTGTCAGCAACTCTGCTCACTTTAAAGAAAGAGAGGGAAGTGGTAAGAAAATAGGAAGGAAAAATATGACATTCTAAATAAAAACCAATTTTCTTCTGTATTTGAGAGGAAAAAGAAGAAATCTTAATACTTCTGAAGCTTATCATATTACAATGTCACATTTTCTGCAATAATTTAAAAAAAATATAAACATTTTATTATATTTTATTTTTCAAAACATATGAAAATAAACCTTCAAATTTGTGCTGTACAAAGACGTCACATTTTAAATGTATTATCTATTTAAATGCTGAATATACTTCTTTTGTAGAATAGATTGCAACATGGAAGAAAATTGAGAGATGGAAGTGTAACACCAAGCTCCTTTATCAATCTGGCCTGTAATACATGGGAAATTAGTAGCAATGAAGCTGACAAACACAGTTTGCTTTACAAACAGAAGCTTAGTGGAAAATTTAGCATGCCATTTAGACACAGCCCAAAGGAAGAAGTGTTGTAGAACTTCACTGGTCTGAGTCAGTGTCCTGCAGGTTTCTCCCTGGAGGGGAGAATTATTTTCCTGACTCCCAAAGTGTACAGCTGGTTGGTAAACAAAGAGGTCAGGGCATAGCTGTCTTTTACTTTCTTCATTTTTCTTGCATTCGAGAGTAGGAAACACAGTATAATAAGTACATATATGTGTACTTGGGGCTGAATACAGCTCTCTAAATATAAGAATCTGTAAACATATGATACAGCCTTGAGTATTCTACATGACTCACAGTTACTTCTCCCTAAACGCTGGGGATTCCTGTAAATCATAGTAACAGAGCCATTAAGATTGGAAAACCCCCACAAGATCACTGTCCAACACTTGACTGAACACCGCCATGGCACCTTGGCACTGTAGCACTAATGCTGCCTCCAGTCATTTCTTGATCACTTCATGGAACTGATCTTGATCAATTCCAGGAATCACTTCCATTTCCCTGGGCAGCCCATTTCAATGCTTAATCACATTTTAAGGGAAGAACTTCTTCATAGTGTCCCACCTCCCCAGATGCATCTTGAGGCAATTTCCTCTCCACCTGGGAGAAGAGACCAACAGAATTTGAACATCTTCTGTCGTTTATGTCAAACTACTTTAAGACTCCCATTTCTCCCCACATTCTCTTTCTCCTGTATCTATCTCTTTCTAAAAGGTTTACGAAATGTAAACCTTATTTATAGATGATTGAATACTTACTGAACGTTTTGCCTGATTTCTGCCTTAGAATCCAGTCCCATTATTCTTTAAAAGTAAGCAAAATGAATAGATGTGATAATCTACTCTTACTCATTAGGAGTTTGAGGAAACAATTATTAGACTATTTTCCTCAATCCTTACTTTTGAATCTCTATGATAATTTTAGAAGTGTGATTGCTCTCACTGCAGAAGGGTTTATTATTATTACTTTCTGGATGAAGGAGAGCAATATCTATTACTGAAACATATAATGCATTTTTATCATTAAGTGAAAAAGCACAAAACACTACCAGCACATCTTGTTTAATGGCCAGACCTCTTTCTTGGAGAAAATGATTTGTTGTCTTGTCGTCCCCATGTGTCATTCTCAAAGTTTCATCCTCAACTTTCTTAGTTGTGTTATCCCTACTGACTTCAGGTGTAATGAAAAACCTTAAACAAAATAAATATAACTAATATTTTTAATTTTTAATAATTTCAAGTGACTATACTGATGAAAAATTTGACTGTGCAATTTCAGATTTAGACAAAAATGGTCTTTGACCTGAAATAGCTTATTTAGACTATTTATTATCCATTGATCTTAGAGTGAATTAAAAGGTGCCAGGTATTTAATAGTCTATTTTGTTTCCTTCTCCATTTACTCCTTCTTCATAATGACTTATAGACAAAATTACTACTTACAGAACATAAAATAAATATTTCATGTAGAATTACAGTTTAATTTTTGAGTTGAAACTATTTTTGGTAGTACCAGAATGTTCAAAACTTTCAAGAAGTAAGACCAAAAATCAAACAGTCTTCACAAAACAACCCCCCCAAATAAATGAAAAAAACCCCATACTACTAAGATTCCAAGTTATGGTTGTCTACATTGTGGTTGCTTAATAAATTAGATGGATTTTAGGAGTGATAAAATTTACAAGAGATAATTTAGTAGCAAATTATGCCTTCATATATTCATGAGAAATTATTAATTGTAGAGTAGGCTATATTTGGGGGTGGGGGGGAAAGAATCAGCATCCTCTTTATGAGCTCTGTCTAAACCTTAAAGTGATTTTTTTTTTAATTTTTAACTCTTCAAATACAACTAAACAGTATGGTAAGATAGAGCTAATTCCTTCATTTTTGTTAAGAGATGTGACATCGTGCTGGGTTTTTGCACTGAGTATGCAAGAGGGCAAAAATGTTTTGTTGAATCTCGTGAAATTTATAAGGCTTTTCATGACCTGAGAAGTTGCTTTTCATCTGCACCACACTCTGTTACATGTATCAAAGAAACTTAAAAACTTTCAAATTCTCTTCCTGTTCAATGCAATTGCATTTCCAAATTCTTATGCATCTGAAAACATTTTTCTGGAAAAAAAATCCTTTTATTGATTTAAGGTGAAGCCAATTTTAAATACTTATGTCTAACATTTATGGAATTTTTTCTGCTACCCATGTAGAAGGCATAACCTAATCACAATCTTTGTATATATTATCATCAGGCAAATTCTTACTGAAGAAGCATCTATATCAAGAGGTTTGAATTGCTGTACTTCTCAGATACTGTATTTTCTAGTATATAATTTATTTCATAGGACCACACCCCCACACCCCCCTTCTCAGTTCAATACTTTTATGATAATACTTATTCAAATCATATGGTGAAGCTGCCTCACTGTTAAGATTAATATTTTCTGGTTCAGAGAATTTCTATCCTTTGTACTTTTACTTTTTCATTAGTTTCATATTATACATCAGAATTACTTAGGCATATGGTGACCATAACTCTTGGAAATTATATGATGTTCTCCAGGTGAAGATTATCTCTTTTTGAGACTAGCCTAAATTTCTGTATATTTTGTCACTATGAGTCTTTTGCATACTCTAAAACGTGTCTTAACATTTATTTTTCCTTCTTTTAAAGTTGAGGGATGGTATAAGTTGTAATAAAACTTTTTTTTTGACAACTCTTTTTCCTTGGGTACTAGGTGATTTGTAGGTAATACCTACAATATCTTTATAAATACTTTTTTTGTTTGTACTTATGACTGAATGAATTTAGCCTGAAAGCTAAATAATACCTGATTTTCTAACCTGGTAATACCTGATTTTCTAATTCAGTAGGCTGGATTAATGTAATAAATGCTATCTGAATATAAACAATAAAACCACCTGGGGGTAAGCAGAATCAACAACCCACCTCCATGCTCCCCACTAAAAAATGCCCATGACACCCCCCACTGCAATAAAAGTGAAGATTACATTATTTCAAATTCAAAGACCTAATATGTCTATTTTCAACCCCAGAAGAAAGTTCCCTCCTTTAATACACACAAAATTGTCTGTGTAGGACACACATATATGCTCCTATGAAGAGCAATTTACTGTTAGATACTAAAAGCACTCAGGATATTCCTGCAGTGCTTTTCGAAGACAGGCCCCAA
This sequence comes from Sterrhoptilus dennistouni, assembly GCA_013397095.1. NCBI lineage: Eukaryota > Metazoa > Chordata > Aves > Passeriformes > Zosteropidae > Sterrhoptilus > Sterrhoptilus dennistouni. The sequence continues at coordinate 1,300,763 of VWZU01007463.1, forward strand.
ACTCTTCTGGATCTGTTTCAAATGTGCTGCTTCTTATCTATGTTACAAGCTGCAATCATTTATCTTTTAAACTGGATAAATTGGGCAGAGTTGTTACTATGTGTCATACCAAGAGCAGATGGGTTCCTACAAAGATGGTACTGGTGTTTTAATGTCTATCCCTCAAAGCAGAATACAAACCTAATATCTGCCACTTTTAGTGCTGGAGGAGGTTTTACAGTTGGAAATGGTCAAAAGGTTTTTCTAAAGTTAGTCACTAGAAGACATAGACTCCAGAAAATGCCTGAATCTCTGTCTCTTTACACAACTCTTGCACTTCAATCAGATTACCAAGGCTGTACCTTCACCTAAGATAAAGAACACAGAACATTTTTGAATGTCATTAACTTTTTTCCTCAAAAGGACTGATTACAAGATATTACTCCCTATCTTCCATGTAATAGCCCAGAAACCAGAAACCTTGATGAAAACGTGACATGAGGATTGTAGAATGTATAAAACACATCTTAATTAAGAATAATAACAGACATCTGTCTGATGAGTGTGTTAATTTTCATACTAAAAGAAGTTTCATTCTGTGTTTATAAATTTGTTTTGTTTGTTTCTCTCTTTGTTTGAGTTTATGCTAGGGGTTTTTTTTTTGTGATGTTTTCAGAAGTTTACATAAGTTTTACTGGCAACTATATCACTATAAGTATACTTTACATATCAGTAAGCTTTATAATTATAGGAAGGATTGTTGAAAGACTTTTTTTAAATCTTTGTCATATTCCTGCCTGTGTGAGGAGTGTCATTCATTCATAGTTGATAATATTTATGACTTGGCTTTCTCAGTGAGAAAGAGGAGTGCAGAACAGAAAAATGCTTGCCAGAATGCAATTTTATTTTCTGCTTCCCTGTGGTGTAGAACCATATTTTGAACCTGTTTCATAATTTCATACACTTGAAGAGACATCCATGTCACCTAACATTAACCATTGTATGGGCATTTGCTCTGACCTGTTTGGCCTGGCTTTTATAATTAATAGAAAAATAAGGGACTTCTTGAACCTAAGTCATCCAAATTATTTTACAGATATGTTTTAAGATTGATGAATCAGTCAACTGTATGCACTTACATATATGCCCATCCTTGTTTACTCATGTTGTGTGTACTCCTAAGTATATACTATTTTTTTGCATGCCAGAATCTTGGTGATGATAACTCTTTGCAGCTTCAGACAGACCAGCTAAAACATAAAACATATTTCTCTATCCTTTTCAATAACCTCACAGGGGCTTTAAAAGTATGTCCAGCAGTCCTGGCATCTTCTGGTTTAACTCTTTCCACTGCTGAAATAATAGCTGTCTGATAGGTGTCTATGAGAACACTGGTAATGTTAGAAACAAACAATAGTTAGCAAGGGACTTTTTCTGGTAAATCAAATTTCTTGTTTTAAAATACGTTATTGCCACTATAATTGTTTTGGTGAGACGTGAACAAGCCCAAAATCTTCCTCTATGAATTCAACCAACCTTGTAGCTGTCACTGTGATCATGAAGTTGACTGCTACTTGGGACTTCCACTTTCTGCAATTAGTCTTGTTGCAAGATTCCTCAGGGAAGGAGGACAAGATTTATATCTAGATATTGAACTACCCTGACTGAGACCTTGTTTAGGCCTTGAAGCCTGTGATGCAGGTAAAATTCTTTAGTAAGTTGTGGCACAGTTAGAATTAGATATTAAGGTGTTTGAGAAAAATAATGGGGTGTTGAAGGTCACTGAATAGAGTTGTTAGTAAGCACATGTTAGCTACATTAAGAGTAAACCAAATAATGTGTGTTTGCATTCTTTCCTCTGCTGTGTGCCAATGAAAAAGTTGTTACATGTATAAACTATGTAGAATTGTATATAAACTGCCGTGCTGCACGTAATAAACAGACCACGTAGAATTAATCACAGTGGTCGGACTTGTGTTTGTTTCAGTCCAACCCTCTATTCTTATTATTGGTATTCCTGGCTTTATTAACCTATCACTCAGTTTATAGGGAGAGGATGAGAATAGGCAGTATATGATCAGGGCAGTAACAGATACAATATTTCTTGGTCCCAGAGGCTTGGATGTTAGTGTCTTTAGAAGTCAATTGATGGGAAAATAAGTTAAATTTTAGAACTGGCAGAAGTCTTCAACTGCTATCTGCTGTCACCTTGGAGTACCAAGAATCAAATATAGACAGAGCTCTCAACCACTGGTCATTCCACTGTAGATCTCTCTTCTCATTTTAAATTTAAGATCTTTTGTGGTTAGAGCATATAAAACCATTGCAAGTTATGATCAGCAAATTACCTTTTATATTCATTCATAACATTTGCTTGCTGGGATTAAGAAACACATTTGATGCAACTATGGGTTGCTGTAAATAAGCCCTCGGGGTGTTCTTCAGTGTCACCAAATGTGAGCTAACATGCATAACTGAGTTTGTGTCTTCTTCCTTTTATTTGGACATAGTGACACTTCGGTCAATTACTATTTCAGACTGTGTGAGAACTTCTATGGCAAAAAATGGCAACTCCTATGTGGAAAAAGGCTTTCTTCTGCAAGCTATTCTGTTGATTTCTGGTGACAGTGGAATACCCAAATGGACTTGGAGGTCAGTCGAAAGATTTGTTTAAAAATAAGAGGTAATATCAAGGCATATCTTACTTGGTGAAACACTGTGGATATCAATATTCAAGATAATGGCCAAACCTGATTTATTTGTGAAGGCTCTATTTGTCTAGCAATAACAATTTGCTCCTTCTTTTCTGTAGCAGTGCTGCTAATACTTCATTTATCATGCCTACTATTTATTATATTTCGAGAGAGGAATTTATATTTGTTGATTATTGATTATAAAATCTGTTGGGTTTTTGTATCACCAGAAGCTTACCTTGTCCATCTCCTGTAGTACAATTATTGATTGAAATACTCCTACTTATCCTATGCTTCTACACTCTCTTGTAAATACAAAAAAAGCATTTTTATGTGAAAAATATTTTTTCTATAATGTTACTCTGAGTTCACTCTTTTGTTCTACTATTTCCCTAGACATTTGCTGCTGGCTGCTGTCAGAGGTAGACCTTGGTGGAGTTTTATCTGTTCTTATTTTTGGACCAGATTCCTGAAATGTCAGTTCTACTGAAGGATGTTGCATCAGGGCATAAGAAAGGGGCAAAAACCAGTTTCATCACCTTTTCATCCCCCACATTATGACCAACGATAGCCTCTGAGAGCAATCAATTTCTAAAACAATGAGCAATCATTCACAGAATAGTTGTCAATGTTTCTGACCTAGTTTTTGAGTATCCTGTTCCTTTTAAAAGAAACACAGAGCCTGCCAGATGGCAAAATAAAATAAAAAAAACCACTGACAACAATAAATCCAACACAAACTAATTATATTTGCATCAATTTTAAAATCAGGTCATCTACCAAAATTGCAAAGGCATGCTCAGCAGCTTGTATCAGCATTTACAAATTCTTGGCACTGCTACATGGAAACTAAAGCTGAAAAAACTGAACACAGAAAGTAGCAAAGAAACCAACACAAAAGTTAATGAAAACAACAGTATGGTGAGAAATTACAGTTAAAACTGAGGATAGATTTTAGTCCCTACTGGAAGTGGAAAAAAGTGAGATATAGTCTGGATTTCAAGAGAAGGTAGTGTGAAGGACTGAGCATAAGCAAGTCAGCATCATTTATCTGAAGCATTCTGAGTGTTGCAACAAGAAAGTTCTGACTGGAACAGAGGGTCCCATGGAGGTAGAGCAGTGCTGTTCTGGGCTAAATTCCTTTTTAGTTGCTCAGTGCACCTGCACTAAGGGAAGGATCAAGTCCCAGGTACCTCACTAGAAGGGGCTTCAGGACCACCACAGACTCCCAGTTTCCCCTGACTCATTTCCTGGAGGGCTCTAAAGGTCTAGCTGTGCATGGGTAGACAATATGAAACAAATGGTGCAAAAAAATTTATTTTACACAAGAGACATATATCAGGTAAATAAGGTAAGATGTAAACTGATTAGTCTCTCTCTGTCTCTGTCTCTGTCTCTCTCTCTTTCATTGACTCCAGATCCAGACCATGGCAGCAAGAAGGGCATGGAATCTATAGACTGGTCTTTTTCCTCCTCTTTCTCTCCTTTTCTTTTTCTCCTCTCTCCTGTTTTATCCCAGCAATTGTGTCAGTCATATTCTACTCCTTACTTCATATCTGAAATTTGTTCTAAGGGCTGGGAGCTTGGTAAAGTTTATTTTAAAAGTTTAGAGCTTGTTAGCCAGCACTTTTGACACTAAATAGAAGGCTAGTTGCTGAAGTTAAGATGATTTTACAATAAAGCATAGGAGCTCCCTGTCACATGGATTGATGTTTTTGTTCAGCCTGTCAATTATTTATAATGAACATATACCTGCTTCTGGCTTGTGACAGAGGGTAATTGCCGACTTGTAGTGTAAGATAATCTGCATCTTTCACAGTTAGATACTGACACAGAATCATAAAAACTCAGAACCATACAACAGCTTGTGTTGAATGGAAGTTTAAAGATCATGTAATTCTAACGATCCTGCCATAGGCAGGGACAACTCTCACTAGACCAGGTTGCTCAAAGCTCCTTCTAACCTGGCCTTGAACACTTCCAGGGATGGAAAATCCACAGCTTCTCTGGGCAACTGGTTTCACTGTCTCACCACTCTTAAAACAATGAACTTTCTCTTAATGTCTCAGCTAAACCTACCCTGTCTCAGTCTAAACCATTACCTCTTGTCCTCACTACATGCACTTGAAAAAGTCCCTATCCATCTTTCTTGTAGGACTTGGCTGGCTCCAATAAAGTCTCCTCAGATTCTTGTCCAGTCTGAATAAGCCCAACTCTCTCAGCCTGTCTTCGTAGGAGAGGTGTTCTGGCCCTCTGATCATCCTTGTGTCCCCCCTGTGGATTTACTCCCACAGGCACATGTTCTTCTTCTGTTGGGAACCCCAGAGCTGTATGCAACACTCCAGAGGGGGTCACAAAAGTGAAGTAGAGCAGCAGAAACCTGTCCCCTGTCCTCACTCATGGCCACCCTTCTTTTAATGCATTCCAGGGTGCAGTTGGCTTTCTGGGCTGAAAATGCACATTGCCAGATTATATTGAGCTGCTTGTCAAATACCACCTTTTCCTGCTCAGGGCTGTTCTCAATCCACTTTGATCACCCTGTATTTGTCGTTGGCATTGCCCTGACCCATGTGCAGCACCTTGTACACTTGCCCGATTGAACTTCATGAGGTTTGCAAAGGCCCACCACTAACACTTGTCAAGGTCCCTCTGGACCTTGGAAAATGTGAGCTAAAAAAAATCTCACATTAACAAGAAAGACTTAAAGCTATCTAAAAGCCAATCTTCAGTCAAGATTTCTAAAAACATCAAGGTGACTGGAACCAGTGAAATCATAGTGAACATCCTGAAAGCATTGTCTGCTTTTTGACACTAACAGCTGACACAATAAAAATGGGTGGAATAACAAGTCTAGACACAGGGAGCTGTGACCCTCTAACTCAGCAAATCTGACACTGTCCATGCTACAGATCACAATCCATGATAACTCTGTGAGACCTCTATGTGACTAAGCCTGCGTAGGTGTTCTGTGTCTGCTCCTAATTTGGTCTTCCTTGGAACATTGTTTCAGGTTGTTTAGGTGCAGCACCAATTGCCCAAACCCTGTGACTTACTGAACTGCAGTACAACTTTGTTTTGTGAAGTCCCACTGCAGCAATATTTTTAATATGGTGAAATATTAGTAAAACTAACATATAAGAGCAATTTATTATGTGTAAAATAAATGCTCTGCAGCTCTAAAATTAAAAATCAATTTACAAAAATGCAACTTTGTGATGACAGCAAACACCTTGAAACTGTAGGCATGATACCAGAGGTTCCAGAACTATAAACAAACCACTAATAGCCATTGATTTGTTATAAAAGAAATGTAACCTTGGAAGCTGGGGTAGGCCTTTTCTTTCAGCAGTAACAGAGAACAAGTATCCAAAGAACAATATCCAGAGTAAATAAACCCCAACATGTATAGTAAATAAAGATAAAATGAGAAAATGTGAAGCAATGGAGAAAGATCAGGGTGTTACAAAAGGCACAGAAATAACCCCAAGAGAATCTATGGCCAAGAAGCACTTCCCCATAATACCATATTCTCATGGGGAAGGGCTCATAAAGCTGGCAGCTGGGTGTAACACACCCTCACACCCCTTGAGGGCATCAGGCTTAGGAATCACACAGGCAGTAGGTGAGCATAACAACAGCAGAAGAAAGGATTAGATGCAAGAAATGGAAACAGAGTAGTTCTAATCAAATCATTCATCTCAGAGTTTTTTTTTGTTTAGCTTTGGCTGATTTTAGATTTGCAGTTTGGTTTATTTTTTCAATTTTATTTGTTTTCTCTAATAATTAGATCAGGATTAAAGATCATTAAACAGTTGAGATTAAAATTAGATTGAACATTAAGTCAGCTTTAAGTATGAGGTGTATCTCTTTTGTCCTCATAAATTGCATAACTCAGTGCAATAAATTGGTAGAGAATGCATGCAGGCAAAGATGTAATTCAGATGCAAAAAGTCAAAACCAAAACCACAATAAGATCAGATGGGAAATCAAAATTACCTAGGGTTTCTTGATTATATTATACCATAAACCTAAACCTTTGAATATGTTCCTTCAGTAGTGGAGGCTGATGACAGTAATTCTGATAAACATATTAAAACATCTACACCGTGTGGAAAGGCTTTAGTGAGGGGAAAAAAGCAACCTAGACCATCTCTTATAGAAGAGAGAATTGAAAAAGGTCAGCTTCATCATTATTAATGATTGAAGATAGTGAGTCTAAAAGAAAGGGCGAGAATGTTTGGAGTAATGGACTTTGCCTTCACAAGAAGCCGTTACATGTGATGGAACCCTGCTTTTCCTGGAGATGCTTGAACACTTGTCTAGGAAGTTGAGAATTAAATCATTATTTTTCTCTGCTTCTACACATATCTTTTGCTTTACTTATTAAACTGGTTTTTTCTCTCAAAACATGACTTTCCAGTGGCAGATACATCTCATTCATCACCACGGGGAGATGAAAAATAAATATTAAACTGCAGTGAAATCCACATGGATCATGAGACAAGATTCAACTTGTAAAAACATCATTAGCACACATTAGCCATGAACAGTTCACCCTAAAGACCCCCTGTAAACCAACAAATAAGCAAACCCCCAAATGTTATTTACACCTATTTTCATTAGGACTGCCTTTTGTTATCCTTCTTAATAGCACTGTGAGAAAAGCTAGAATTGTGTCAAGTTTCAAGAAAATTCATGTATCAGAAGGGCGCAAATCCTTAACAAGAACTAAGCTCTTTTGATCTACTGGCACATTTTCTTCATGCTTTCCTCTAAGAGTTAAAAGCATTGTAGTATCGTGTTCAGAAGGAAGTTTGAAAGAAATGTAGAAGTTATTTAAGTAGAAAGAGTCAATAAACTCCTCATCTCTTGATAAATACAAACATCTTTTGTACAGTGCACCTGGTCTTGTGAACTATTTGCCACTGAGGAATCCAAATAGTTTTTGTTAGGCAAATATTTACAAAGTGAATATGAATAGCATTAGCCTCAACTGACCTTGCAAAAAAAGTACATTGTACTTTGTGAGATTGTATTTGCTAACTTATCCCTTTTCAATTGTGACTAAGGCTTAGGAGGAACATTCATGTTGAAGTGTTGAAAGCAGAGAATAGAAACTGAAGTCCGTCTCCAGGTTCTTTACTTCTATTGATCATAGAAACAGCAGGTGTTTCAAAAAGTATGCTCACTGAAGAACCACTGAGACTGTGAATAGAACACACTGCTTTAGATCTAAACCAGAAAATACAGACTAGAGTTAATTGACATACGATAGCTCAGGTCAATCTAGTGCCTCCTCTTAATTTCCTAACACAGGATGGCCTTATACAAATCAACTGTTGAGAAGAATCCTTGGCCCATGTTTTATTTCTGACATCACAGTGTTGTCAGAGAAAGCATAAATGGGGCAAGAGTATACAAACAAGTATGTTAAATTTAAGGAGTGTGAAAGATCTATTTTATGCTGATTTTCAAGCCTGATTGATCAACTCTTGCTTTTCAACTTAGACAGGTTAGGAAGCTGGAATCAATTCCAGAAATTGAATTAACTACTTTTGTTTTTATTTAATTGCATTCCTATCACAGCTGTCTCACACCAGTTGAGATGCCTAAGGATACAGTGGCTGTCATCCCAGTGCCACACTGAGAGTCTCCAACAGGCTCTATGCCAGATCTGCAACAACCATATCTGTTAGATGTCTCAACTACCTCCATGCTTAGGTACATGAATCGAGGCTCTGATCTCTGCTGACTATAGTGGAAATTTAAATATCTAAACTTATGTGCAGACTGTAGCATAGAGGTGTTTATATACAGTCTGAACACAAACTCAACCATGACTGTAGTTTTGATTTATTTTCAAAAAAATCTTTAAAATACATATCTCTTATGAACTGTCTCCCCTTATCATATACTAAGCTTAATATTATTGTAGTCTGTCAGTCATTTAGAATGTACAGTGTTGGCAGAATTTCTTGTTTATGTGCATTGTGATATAGACTTTAATGACCTGTTTATACATCTCATTTCCTATCTAGTTGGGGTTTATACTGTATTTTACTGATCCACTATGACTGTAGATTGTTATTCTACTCATTGTTCAATTTGAAATCTCACAATTTATTCAACTCACATTGTGTCAAGACTGCTGTGAACAGAGAATAATGGACTAATGCACCACAAAAACAGTTTTTTATAGGTATCAACTACTTTATATTCACAATGGTGTTATAAGAAAATAATGCCATCCCATTTCTACAAAGGAAGGACTGAAGGAGCAATATTTAAGGTCAAGCTGTCTGCCAGTTTTGAATAGCCAAATAAAATTACATACTCTGGTGGTGTATGGAGCACACAGAAATGTGTATTAACTCAGCAATGTTAAATGTGTATAACTGCAGCACCTCATTCTTCCAAATCTTAAAATCCATTGATTTTTCAGTTATAGCTATAAGTATTCAGCAATTATGTAGCTTATACCAATGAGGCAACTAGTGGATACAGGAAATGAGAAACACCATGATTAACAGGTCCTCAAATCACTTTTTAATAAATTAGTAGATATCAAATAATAAGTAAAGCTCAAGCACAGAGAACCTGACCTGAGAGAGAGGTGGAATTTAGCAACTAACATTTTCATAACATCTCAGGCCACCCAGGGTACAAAGTTTTGCAATTTTCTAAGAACCTATTAATGAGAGGGAGCTCAAAGGAGAGACTAACAATATCAGAATTTCCTAAGGGTAAACACTTTGTTTACTCATGGAAAATTTAGAGTTGTAGTGTCTTGTTTAATTAGTAGGTTTCTCTCTCTCTCTCTCTCTCTTTTTTTTTCTTGTTCTCTCGTTCTCTCTCTCTTTCTCTCTCTCTTTCTCTCTCTCGTTCTCTTGTTCTCTCTCTAATTGTCTATATACATGNTTAGAGAATCTTCTGAGTTGTATAAACCTCAAATTTAAGTCCTCTTTCTGGACCCACAATTCTTCTTTTTTGAACAGTGCTCTAGTTATCCAGTCTATAATTTTGGATAGAATTTGGAGTTACCTCCTGAAATACAGCAGTGGAGACACTTCCCTCACAACAGGGAGTTTCTGAGAGTGCATGAGTTTATCTTTATTGACATTTTACTTACACATCACCTCATGCAGATTTCACTATTTCAACTCTACCTTTATATTAAAAAAACCTCTATTTTGTATCTCAGGTACCCTCTTTTGTATCTATGGTGCATGAGAAGTAGAATATAAAGTTAAATAATTAATATGATTATGACAAATCAGATGTCATTAAAAAAAGAACAGAAATGCAATGATTATATAGAAATAAAAGTGCCAGGGCATAATTTAAGTATTTTAAGGATTGATTTACATGTGCACTCATAAAACTTATCTATTTTACCTGTTGGACATGTGGTATAAAGTGAACTCTGAAAGGGAAGGCAAGGCCCATTTTCTCATATAGTTCCCAAAGAATCAGAAAATCAAGAATAAACATAGTTTATTTGTTGTCTTTAGAGGCTGAGATATGAGGGCTTCCCTAACTACATAAATATTGATTAATTGCCATGTCGGTAAAGGGATGAAGGAATAGGAAGATTTTTGAAAAAAAATGTATAAATAAATAAATTGATTAGAAATCAGGTATTGCTCTCTACATAACTTCACCAAGGCTGCTATACAGCAAGCCTCCATTTCTACTGCTGATAAATACAGCTGACAGACTTACTAATCGAATAGAGGTGACTGAGTATGATCAAACACTGGGATTTATTTCCAGAAGTGACATGTACCTTTGTCATTAATAATACACTGATTTTTCATTGTATTTTGAAAGTACAAAATTTTTCTCTTTCTTCCACTTTGATTGATAAAGCATAATAAGGGGTGATAGCAAAGCTGATTTTCAAAATGCTGGGAGCTGATTTGCTTTCGTGTAGGTTTAATATAAGCTCCTTTATAACAAGGGAGTAAACAAAAAAGTATTTATTCATGCAGATGACATGGAAGCACTTTAAAATTAACTTTGTTATGATTAATTATGGTTTATATCTCTTAAATTTTATTTTTAATAGTGACAAGAAGGGGCTATTTAACCTCAGGTAACATAAATAAATACAGAGAGGTTTGACACTAAGGTAAACAATGTCTGTCAGTTAATTAGGGCTTTTGAAGTAATCAAGAACTTTTATATATTGAAATGCTATGACAACTTATGACAACTATGACAACAATAAAAACAGGAGGTTATAAAATATTACCAAAATTGTGATCATTTTTTTTATATTCCTAAGGTCTTAGAAGACAGTTTCATCACTTACATTTCATGTAGTCGCTAAGATTTGTCTGCATATTACACATCTATGAATTTTTTAATGGAAAATTAAATTTCTTTGTAATGAGAAAGCGAGCATTGAAAAAATATTACTTTAGGCAAAGGAACTTTGTGTTGTGCTTTAACAGCTTAATTTGTGTAATCCTTTGCCAGCATAGTTAATCAGAGTGCAAGAGTCCTCCAAAAATGATTTTAATATCTCCCTAAATTGAGGTAGTGCTTTCTTACTCATCACATGACTGCATTCAGAAATTAATTTCTTATTGTTTATATCTCATCTGAGATTGAAAAAGCAAATAAATTAATCATGTTGACAGCTGTAAGCTGTAGCTGCATACATATGCATTTTTTACAAACATCCTCTTTCCTAAGGTCCTAATTGAGCCTTTTTTTGACTCTGAACTCCTAAATTGGGTGCTAGCATTAACAAATTATATCAATATAAGGGCAATATAGAGCAAATTAATCCAGGTTAGATATTCTAATAACAAAGGCCCTTTTATTAAAATAGCGAAATTTTAAATACAATTACATTACATTAAAATTAAAACAACTGTGGCATTATTCTGGTAATTATTATTTCTTTAAATTTGTTCAGAATACACGTAAATATTTATTTTCAGAATTTCTTTGCACTCTGTGTTGTATATAAGAAATATCTTGGTGTACTGAACATGTTAAGATTCAAATATCTTCACTGCATAAGTCTATTATCTAACTGCACGTGTATAGACCTAAATTTAATATCTTTGACAAATTGTCTAAACATGTATAAATAATTTTTTTTGGTTCTTCAAATGGGTGTTATAAGTAATAATAGTAAAACACCTAATGGACTTGATTCAGACTCTTATTTCAGAGTTAGTATTTGAAGAGTTTGCCCATTCATAGAAAGGAGAGGGGAAAGGAATTTCAGCATGATGTTTTTGTCTGGCAAGGTGAATGCCATATGCACTTAGGAAGAAATGTATTTTTATCAAGGATTACCAATAGTTGACTTTGTCTGCAAAGAAAATTGTTTTTGAAATTTGTCTTTGAAAATTGTTTCATTGACTTGCACTGAGAGTCTGCATATCTCTGTTTAGCTTCAAAAAAATTTTGGGGACTATAAAATGAAATGCAGGTATATAGAGCAAAACAGAGAACAAAAATGCAATTAAAAAAACCCAATAAAAAAAAACAACAAAGAAAACTAGGACAGGTTTTTCTTTCTACAACTCATGAGAGCATGACATTATTTGCATTAGAATGAACAGATCCTATGGCTCAGGAAAGCAGAAACTTTTTGTTACAGCTGACCTAAATTTCACTACAGATACTCTGATGGAGACAGAAAGGATATGTTAGAGTCACATTGATATGTCAATAGGACAAAAGACACATAAGGTGTTTCAAGTGCTAAGTTGAATTTTAAACAACCTAATAATTTATTTTCTTAACTTTTCATCAGAAAAAAAGGATAAGAAAATTATTAGTAAAAAAAGCTTCTGGAGTTTGACATTTAGATAGATCAATTACTACAGGAATCCCACTGCATTGCAAGTTTATCTTGTAATTGTGTCGTTTCTAATATTTTTTATATAATAATAGCTGGGGGCAGTGTGTCAAAAATAAAACTGAAGACTGGTGTGGTAATATGCATAAGTTAATTAATTTATCTTGATTTCTATTGAGTTTAACTGAGATTGTGATGAACTATATATTTCCACTTCTAAAGAGTGATCCAAATGAAAAAAAGGCTTCTCATTTTTATTCAAAGATATGGCAGAATAGTCAGCAAACATTTTGGTGTCATATCACTGACTTATCATCTTTTTTTTTTCTTTTCCTTTTTTTTTCCCCCCTTCCATAGGTTTTGGTGACTTTTCATGTATTTGATTCATATGCTCTCTGACAAATTTCAAGGCATTTCAGATGGACAGTGTGGATAAACTCAGAGAGTCTTCTCATTGCTTTTGGTATGAGGTTCTCTAGAGAAAAAAATGAGATGAAGGAAAGATCAAGTTGGTAGATAAGTTGTATGTTCTTATCTTCAGATCAAAACTTAAAGGAGGATTTCATTTACCTGATACAAAATTCTTTCTGAAAGGTGTGTCCTGTATCTCCCATGACTAAGGATATACTTAAAAAGACCTATTTACCCTGCTGTATTTTAAGAGAATTTTCCTACCCTTTGGGTTTTGTGTCACTTTCTTAAACTCATGTTGCTGCATATCTTCAAGATTTTGCCTATTATTAAGGTATAATTCAGTGGTTAAGTTATGGGTTTGATTTGTTTCTTTTTCTGGGAAGATTTTTGGGTTTTTTTCAAAAATGTACTAGCTTAGGAATAGTAATAGCTCTGTGAAGGAAATACAGGTATCTAAACTTTCTGTCCCACATAACTTTATATTTGGCTTATTAAATGTGTGTTTTCACTAGCAGTTTTCAAGTAAAGTCATCTAAGTCCCTGTAATAATTGGCAAAGTGATCTTTCAACTACAAAATTAATCTAAAAGATAAGCTGGCCTATATTTTTATTTATTTATTTGGAGCTAGTTATATGCTGACTTAAACCAGTATTATATCAATCAAATACAACAATGATTCAAGAGGTATAATAAAAAATCCTAGGAGTATCTTGCTCAGCAATATTTAATTTGTGGCATTTAGGATTTATATTTCAGAAAATAATACTGTGTGACTAATTTGCCTTGTTCTATATACAGTAAGCCTCAAAAGCACTAGATTCCATTTAAATATTAAAACTCCTGTATTTTCCTTAAATTGTGATTAATCACTGTTTACATCTTGCATATAAAGAAGAAATTGAGTCATCAGGTATAATAGAGTGAAATACTTTTCATAGAATCTTGGCTGTTAAAAAACTCTACTATCATAATCATGATATATTATGCTATTTTTCAAAACAAGAAAACAGTAGCAAATTCAGAATTTTAAATATGCAGCTGAAGAATTAGAAAATATCAAACAACTCAGCATTAGAATTAGGGAAAAAAATCTAAAATCTTTGAAGTCAATAGAAACAAATCAAAAAATAAAACTTTTCAGAAAGAACAGCAAGGCAAAACGAAAAGAATTAGCTTTTCTTTTTCAGGAAATCTGAGCTGTGTATTCTGTACCTCTGAATAAAATGCAAATTATTGTGATGACACTGAAAAGATACAGTTAGCCATTATTTCTCCTTCTTTCTCTCACTTCCTATACTCAGCAACCATGAAAGCAGCTTCCAGTCTGAAGTGATGCTGAAAAAGAAAGGAGCAGGTGCAGAGTACCCATGTCTGATCACATAGCCTTTTATTCCCTCTCTGAGGTAGGACTGTGAGCAAGAGCAGTCAGCTTGCCATATGGCCCTTTGTCCCAGGAGAGCAGGAGAGAATTTAGGTCCTAATTCACTGGCCTCTGAAATTACTGGTAGTCATTTCACTGATCTCAATAGGTGTGGGGCTGAATCTTTTAATTATGGTCCATCAGTCAGAGAAGAAATTTAAACAGGCAGGATTTTTGTCTTGGCTAATGGCTAAAACATTCTGTCAGCTATATAAAAACCTAGACACCTGCTCTCTAACTATTTTTCAATGTTCTATGCCCTGCCTCATATTACCTCTTCAGACACACAATTAAAAGCCTCGGTTAAAAGGTTAGAGGTCTTATTTCAGATGGCGGTATAACATTTTGGTTATAAAATTATAGTGGCATAAACTCCATAGCTGAAGATACAGGGCTGAAGTAAAGAAATAGGTAAAAGCATCACAGAGCAGTAATATGCTCACAGTAACACATAAATCTTTAAAAGTGTAAACAGCTTTTCACTCTGCTGTGGATCTACATTTCTGTATATAATTTAGATAATAGACATGAATAATTTCAGTTAATTCCCATGATTATATGTTTATACAATAATTATTTTCTATTATATATTATTATAACAATTAGAAATATATAATAATTATCTTAATTAATTTTCTTAATTTACATGCCTGAATGAAGATCTTCAGGTACATTTGCACTTAATATATGGTTAAATTTAAGTTTAAGGAAACTGATTTTTCCAAATCTATTGAATTCTCATCCCACATAGTATAGATAGATATCCTATGAAGAAAGGTGTGCATATTCAGGTGAGCACAAAAGGCAGGCAAACACAAGTGCATCAGTCATCTACTTTAAGATCTCCACCTCTTACAATATTTCATACATTATTTAAATAAATTATTTAGAAATTAACCATTAGTTATCCTTGATAAAAATACATTTCTCCCTGAGTGTGTAGAACATCCACCTTGCTGGACAAGAAATTTCATGCTGGAATGCCTGCTTCAGCCTCACTAGGAAGAAGACATAAGAGTAACCCAGAGATGTGTGAAATTCAGCTGCACAGGCTTTGCCCAGACTCATAACCTTCCTTTTGTCTATGACACACCAATACTGGTGAAGCTGGGCTGGCACTGCCTCCTGCCAAGATGATTCTGCAGATAGGAAAGATGGTACATATTGCACGTACTGTGTGCACCTCTGCTTCTGGCCATCAAATCTTTTATTTTGTCAACTGTTTTAGTAGATCCTGTCCCTCAGGGAATCTCTATCCTGCTGAAACGGTCATCCCATTTTCTTTCTAAGCTGAAAATGGGTCACATCTGCCTCAACCACTAAGAGGGATGGCATTTAATCTTGTTACAGTATCTTGATGAGGATAACCTTCTCGGAGGATGAAATGGCGAATGAAGAGGAAATGACATTGCTCTCTTTGCACTTATTAGTATCTTTTAGTGAATTAGTCAGTCTTTTGGCAAATATTTTTGTGTGTAGTTGGAATTGAGGAAGCAGTATTTATGTCAGTCTATAAAAATAGTAAAGCCCCTAGCACATTTTTTTCTGAATTTTTGCCAGTGTTTTCCCTTTGCATTGAAGGTATGTTACTCACTTTTGGCATTAACATCTTTCACTCTGTGTGGACTTCAGTAACTATTGTTTTCATGAAACCTTAGTTTCATAAACCAATTTTTCAGTGATCTGACAAATCCCATCACTTGCATTTATTTGACTTTTATCTGACAAAATTTTTACTATGTTTCCCATAAGGAAGAACCCATGACATAACAAGAGACTCCTCTCCCTAAGTGAAGTGAAGAAAGATCTTAAAAACTGGCAAACTGACTAAAAATCCCATATTTTGTCTCCCTGCACTGTTGGTGAGAAGGAAAGAAAGGCTGGGGTGCGGAGAAAGATGTTCTAAAGGTTGATTTTAGTTGTCATTATCCTCTTTTAGTTCTGTTATTTTTTGTATTTTGTTTTTTTCTTTATACCTTTTAAAGTTTTGAGCCTGTTTTGCCCTTAAAGTCTTTTCTCCTAATCCTTATCTCACACCATACATTTTGTTTTCCCCTTTTTAACTATAGTCAAAAAAAATGAATAAATAATTTTCATGAGTGCACTGGCATTTGGCCAGCTCAACCTGTCACAGTTGTTCATGTACAAATATTTAAAGTTTTCTAATTGCAATAAAATTATTTTCCAAGGAAAATATTGTATAAGATGTAGAATAAAACACTTCCAGTTTATGAACTTGTGGGGTTTTTTGGGTTTTTTTTGTTTTTTTAATTAATTTAGGATCTTACATGTCTTTTGAAGCAAACAAAACATCTTAAAAGGACCTCTTTTCCACTAAAAGTAATTTTGAAATTTACTCTAGACACTTAAATGTTTTTAAATATTATATCCTACTTTTCTTTTTAATAACAAACTTATGCAAATGAATGAATATTCTATCTTTTCTTAAAGTCAGTATCTAATTTAGACATCAGTTAATATTCAATTGTAGTGGGTTGACCCCAGCTGGATTTCAGGTGCTCACCAAAACTGCTCTGTCCCTCCCCTCTGTAAGTGAACGGGAGACAGAAAATATAGTGAAGGATTCACAGGTTGAGATAAGGACGAAGAGAGATCCCTCACTGATCATCATCATGGTCAAAACAGACTCAGCTTTGGGATATTAATCTAATTTATTACTAACAAAATCAAAGCAAGATAATGAGAAGTAAAATAAGTCTTAAAAAATACCTTCCTCCCACCCCTCCCTCCCAAGCTCTCCTTCCTCCCCCCAGGTGGTGCAGGGAGGCAGGGAGTGGGGTTTATGGTCTCTTCATCACACATTTCTGCCTCTTCCTCTGCTCCACTGTGGGGTTCCCCCATGGGAGACAGTTCTCCATGTACTTCTCCAACATGAGTCCATCCCATGGGCAACAGCTCTCCATGAACTGCTCCAATGTGGGTCACTTTTCTATGGGGTGCAGTCCTTCAGGCACAGCCTGTTACAGTGTGAGTCCCCCCACAGGATCACAAGTCCTACCAGTAAACCTGTGCCAGACTCCTCTCTCCACAGGATTGCCGGGAGGGTCCTTGCCAGGAGTCTGCTCCAGCACAAGTTTCCTATGGTTCACAGCCTCCTCTCAGGCATAGGCTGAAGGAGGATCTCTGTATCTCTATGGAACTTCATGGGCTGCAGGGGCACAATTGCTTTACCATCATCTTAACCATGGGCTTAAAGGGGTTTCTCAGCTCTGGTGTCTGGATCACCTCCTACCCCTCCTTCTCCACTGACCTTGGTGTCTGTAGTGTGGTTCCCTTGAGATATTCTCACTCTGGTCTTCTCTGGCCACAATTACATATATCAAATACCATTTCTTTTTTCCTTCTTAAATATATTGTACGGAAGTGTTTGCTGTCATTTCTGATTGTCTCAGCCTTGGCTAGCAGCAGGTCTGTCCTGGAGCCGACAGGCATTGGCTCTGGCAGACACAGGGGAACAAGCTTCTAGCAGCTTCCCACAAAAGCCACCTTGTAGCCCAGCCCTGCCACTACCAAAACCACACAAACCTCATACGTCAGTATAGCTTGGATATTAATAGCATAGCTGATTTTAAAATTTCAAATTGGTGTAGGTTGAATAACAGATGCTTAGGGTGCAATAATGCATAGCCTGAAATATCCTCATGCAAATGTCTCAAAGCTTTGCAAGTCACAGACAAAATGTGAAGGTGATAAAAGACCATGCTTCATTTTAACATTTCTCTTTATTGCCTCATAGACATATTTTATCACTGGAAAGATCTCTGTGCTTTAGAAAGAAGAAGATGGAACACAATTCATG
Organism: Sterrhoptilus dennistouni; assembly: GCA_013397095.1. Taxonomy (NCBI): domain Eukaryota; kingdom Metazoa; phylum Chordata; class Aves; order Passeriformes; family Zosteropidae; genus Sterrhoptilus; species Sterrhoptilus dennistouni. The sequence goes on from VWZU01007463.1 coordinate 1,318,913, forward strand.
AGATAGCTCTTAAAATTTTAGAAATCATTGTGTGTAAGTTTCTGTTTCTCTACTAGCACAGGGAGGCCAGAGAACATTTCTTAGACCTTTCTCAGAGGCAATCCTGGCTGAAAAGGTAAGATTATACTAGATTATGTATTCTAACTGACTAGCAGTAAATAAAAAATCCAAACCTGGTATATAGGATGCCCTGTATGTCACTGAGAGGAGGGTATATATATGTATATATGTATATATAGTTGTTCTTGTCGTCATTTACACGGGGGAGGTTTGTGATTTATTTGGTGTGTCTGAGTGCATGGAAGCAACAAATATGTTAACATGTTCTCATTTGCAATAGAAGTGAATCTGTAAAGAGAAATGGTTGTTGCCTATGGTTGACTCTGTGCAGCTTAAAGAGTTCCCTTAATGATGACTTCTAATCTAGTCATATGGACTGGACCATATTTAATCTGAACTAAACCTAATGCAGACACTTGCAGTAGACACTAGATGACAGGTTCATGTCTACTACTGACCTCCTGAGTGGCCTTATTTGAATCATTTTATGTCTTTACACTTCCTTTTTTCTCTCTAGAGACGGTTAAGAGTACAAGCAGGTAGAGTATTACCATCATTACAAGATCTCTGATAGACTGGAATTTAGAGTGGAATGGTACTGTTATCCATGTGTAGGAGAAAAAAAGGCAGCTAGCAACAGGTTTTTCTTCAACTCCAGTTTACTATTTCAGTGGTCATACAGGTGGAAATATATTAGCAATAAATCTGGCAAGTCCAGCAGTTGTGGAGAACTGTTCCATGTGGGAGAAGAGTGTCTTAATGATTGTCTCTATCTTTATTATTCATCCTTATGAGAATAAGTTAAAGGTTTCCATTACTGCAAATTTAAGACAAAAATTGAATAAATTGACAGATGAAGGACTACAGACTTTATCAGGGGACTATTCTGCTTAGATCTCTCAACCAGGCAATTGAATTGTCTTTCCTCTGCTTGAGAAAGACGGACCTTATTCTCTATTATAACCTTATTCAAAATAATGGGAAAGCTCATGGCTTTACTTCATGGTAATAAAGGTTATAGATTCATGGGTTTTGTAAAATCAGTCTTTTTTTCTCAAATGTGTTGGCTCCTATGCAGTGCTTCCATAGAGCTCAGGCATCATAACAGAGGGAACAAGCAACTGTTCAAAGCCAGTGAGTAATACTTCCTGCTGACACCACTTTTCAGTGTCATATAGCCAGGCATAAGTGATCCCACTGCAACAGCAAGAAGCATGTAAGGGCCATGTACCTTCTGTGACTCACCGTTTAAATTAGGTAAGAGCCAAGTTAACCACAGGAGTCTCCTGTTTAGAAAATACATCAGCTCTAATCCTTGTTTTTTGCCTTTTTTGGAGCTGTGCCTGTGAACTTGTATGTGATGCCTGCTGCTTTCTTCCTCCTGAGAATTGCTACAGAGTAGTATGGATAATCTGCATTCAATTGTTCTGTTTGACTTCAAAAATATGGTAACACCCGTGGTTTTGTATCGCAGAATAGAAAACACTGATTTTCAGGGGTTTTGGCATTCCATATGTTTATGGGACGTATGTAAACCTGAAAATTTCCTTTTCCTTATGCTTGCAAAAGAAAGCCAGACCAAATAATCACTTGAAATAAGCTTCAGGATTTTATTTTTTTTTTAACTGAGGAAATGGGCTGTGTTCTTTGGACACATAAGCTTTCACCAGAAACTCCCTCCTGAATCTGCAAACTATTTTTTCTTTCAGATTTCATGTGCATCTAGAGAAACTTTAAAAAAAATATTGATTTGAGAGCCTTTTTACATTGAGTGACAAGAGAATCCTTGCAGAATAATTTGCTGTACAGTCAAAGAATGTCAAGTGGTTGACCTTTTTTGAGTCTGCACTAGTTTATAAAATACTCACAAAACCCTCAAGAGTTTTTGCCAGGGGTTGCAGAGAATTTGCCTGGTAAGCCTGCTTTGCACATATTAATTTTGAAAATTTGAGAAATCCTATTAAAAGCCTTAAAAACACAGAGTTCAAAGCTTTTTAACTGTTCACTTCCCTCCAGGGGAAAGTACACCAATTCACAAAAAAAAAAAAAAATTAAAAAAAGACACTATAATTAAAGAACAAGAACACAGAAACATTTCATAATTTTTGCATAGGGCAATTAGCTATGTTCCTAGATCTGAAGCTTATCAGTGTACGTCTGACATCGTAAACATTCTGCAAGATGTATCATGATTAACTTGAAATATGGGCTAATTATAGTTGAAAAGAAAATTATTCTGTAATTATCTTTGTAATCATATTACAAAATGCCTGCATATAGCCTAATCAACCAAAATAATAACTGACTTTTTTTTAAATGTTGTGTCTGAACATCTGTGTCTATATTTGTAAGCAGGTAATGTGGCATATATATGTCTATATATATGTTTGCTAATTGATAAACAAGCAGTGTAGAAAAACCATAGAACATGAATTGAAACACTGTCAGCTGCTTATGTAATAACTCTGTTAGGAGAGCAAAAGCTTTAAATAAAAAGGAAATTCAGATCACTGGACTACTCTTTCTTTATCTGCTGGATGATTATATATCTCTTATTGAAATTATCCTCTGTACATATTCAACCCAACAAATGCAAATCTTTGCTTCAACAGGATCAGAAATTCTCACACAGGATTTTTTTATTTTTTTTTTAATTTAAATCCAAATAGGATAGGGAAAATTCGTCCTGCATTTGGTCCCATGACTAAGATATAAGATATCAAAGTGTTTAATTTTTTATATTATAATTAAACATAAAAATTCCTTTTGAAATTATTAATGTATAATTCAATACTCCCTGGTCAGCCCAAGAGGTATCAATATACCTAATTTCTTTCTTTAATTGCAAGTAACAGAGAAAAAAAAGGTTAAAATCATCAAAAAATTGTGGGCAGCCAACCTGAAAAGATTTTGACACGTTAATGGAACGGTATATAGTTATTTTCAAACATTTCAATTTTCCAGTATTTTTCAGTCCCAGCCTCCAAACTGATCATGCAGCACACGAAAAGGGCCTGATGTCCATTTGAGTATTTGAATTCCCTTAAGCCACTGAAGCAAATCTTCCATTTTGCTATTCTTTCTGTTAATTTTCCCATTTTGCAGCAATCCCAGGAATCATCAGCTGCATATATCCTGGCTACCCTGACTCAGAAGATATGCCATAAGAGGGACACTGCTGTGCTTCAGCTGCAGAAGTTTTCAGTTCCTGGGATAAGATCACACCAAGTCTGGGCTCAGACTCCTGAATCATGTAAAAAATACATGTTGTGTCAATAACACCAAATATCTTCCAAGCCCAATTATGTCTCACATAGTATGTACTGCCTGTACTGGCAGCAGCAGTGAATGAGCCCTCCTATAAGAGAAGCAGTGAAATTGAGAGAGATGATCAAACAGTTTTTATATTAAGATAGAAGGAACAGGTTTTCTGTGTTATACTTAATTTGGTTCTTGGAATATGCTTATTTCCAAGCAAGCTGGTATTTTACTTGTCAAACCTGAAATTGTAAGCCCTTTTTATTTTCTCCTTGTAGTCACCCACCATATTTGCTACTGAAAATACAATTTCTTCAGTTAGACAGAAATCATACTCAGAAATAATTCCTTCCCTACGACACTATAATTTCTTTTTAGAACATTATTTTGCTGTGTGAAGAAATTAATCTCCGGGGAGTGTGTGGGGGGGGGGAGTTAAAAATAATAATTTTTTAAAAAAAGTAAAATTTTTATCTTACTTAGGTTTAGTCATGTGAAAATTGAATATCTACTCCAGTCTGTCTAAAAATGTAAATGTCTAATAAACGCAAATGATTCCCTATGATTTCTTTTTGAAATAACTATAGAGATAATCTACACATCTATCTTAGACTAGAAAGCATTATATGGATTAATTTTTAAGAAAAATTTTCTTATCTATGTAATCCCATTAGCTACTAAAAAAATGGTTAGGAATGCATCAAGTAAAGAATTAATTATTCATCGTAAGCCCTGATTCAAATGTCTGCAATTATGAAATATTTGGTTTTCTTACTCTCATATATTCTTAATTATGAAAAAACAATTCTGCAAAAGATTGCTACATAATATACTAATATGAACACTTAGATGTTCAAATACATATGTCAGTTTCCTTTTAACTCTGATTTTTAAAAAATGTGACAAAGATATTTGCTTACTTTGGGAAGGATCTTACTTTTTTCCCCCTCTAGTCTATTAGCATGTAATATTTATTTCAACAAGCAGTTAACATTTAAAGATGACAGGATTTTTACATCCTCACAAACAATTATCTGACTTAAAAAGTCATTAAATAATTTTGATTTGTAGAACCAAAAATGTTATTGTCTATGCATAATAGCTGCTTTATAAAAAATACAAAAAAAATAGGTAACCAGCTTAATTAAAGTCTTTTCCACCTCCTCAGTCTCCTCCCTGGATCCTGAAACATGCTTTTAAAAAAATGTTGAAGTGTTCTGATCTATTTTTTCAGATAGGTTGTCCCACATTTCAAAACACAGAGAAATCGTGCTAACATGTACTGTATCTCCAGCTGTGCTGAAAAGCACTTTGAAGGCACATCACTAAGTGGACAAGCCAATATGAAAGAGGCACCCCACCAAAGGTGCTTTAGTCACTTAAAATAAAAAAAAAGGTGATCCATCTTCAGTATTCTCACATAGTAGGCAAGACTGATGGTCAGTAAGAACAGCCATCATCATGCATAAGGCCAGCAGCTGACATGAATGTATATATTGCCAAGTTAATCATAGATTCAGACTAGTCAAAAATAAATGTAGTCCTGCAGATGTCTTCCTTTGGACTTCAAATGGAGACTACATTTCATTAAAACATACAAGTATGAATTAGAATACACTGTAATAGTTGAATAAAATTCCCAGCCCTTTATCTTAGACTGAAAGTATAGGAACTGGCTGTGGGAAAATTCTCATGGAAAAATACACATTAAATATATAAACTTAAGACTAACACAGAGAGATGCATGCTCCCTCTAAACACCTTCATATGGGATGCCTGAGATTATTCTTATAGAAAGCATTTCCAATAAATCACAGCAGGCTGTTTACATCTTGTCTAAACATCATATGTTTTTGACTTGAGATTTGTTTTCTGTTTTCAAAAGCAAAAACAATAGTACAATACACAGCCATGTTGAATTGGCAATGGGATACTTGCCAAGTAATTTAGCCACACCAATCCATAGATGCTGAAAGTTAAAAATAAAAAAAAAATAACAATTATTCATTACTTGTTTATGTGGAAACAAATAAACCAAAAACCCACAATTCTATAAGAAATAAATCATAGCAACTCTAGGAAGAAATTAGTATGCTCAGTCAGGAATTCCCTTCTGGCATTTAGCTAGCATGGCTGACTGTACACAAACTCAAGCTATTGCAGCTTACCAGCACCCTTCAGCCAAATTCTATGTATTAATTAGTTATCTGAAAATGTTTGTTATGTTTGCTTCTTAGATATTCTGCCTACTGACCACTCCTCCTGGAAAAATTTTTTTAAAAATCCATGGTGATTTTATTTTTTTTTTCCATTTAAAGACATGTGTTTTACCTAAAACCCATGTATTTTATTTGGTACCATAGGATACAACAGATCACCTAATTCAATGTAATACTAATAATCTTATCTAAAATAAATATTTCTGCTTTCCAATCAGAAAATCATGTTAACATCTGAAATATACTGTGTTCATATTTTTAGAAAAAAACTGTTTCTATTGACTGAACCTTGGAAGTTATGTTAGGACCCATTCATTCTGAAGAAAGACACAACTAAATTGAAGACAATAATGATAAAAATTTTTGAATGCTCTCTTGAATTTTGTTTCTACAGCCACATCTACATGAGAGCACTAAATGCCTGGCACTGAAGCCAGCTGGCATGGTGCAGCTTGTGCCTAGGCAGGCAATTTACTCTGCCATGCTTACATTCTCTTTGAATGGCACAGGCCCCAGCACGGTAGGGGCCCAATTCATTTCTCTCATGCATGGGTATGTCTCAGCAGTGTGTCATGCAATACAGCCCTTCTCTGTCTCACATGGCACATAGAGCACACCTAGGGGATATAAAGGGGCCCAGTAACCACATTGTCAGGTGAGGAATTACTCAAGTGAGGAATTACTCTTGGAATTGTCCCTCCACCCTGCTTGTGTTATGCAGGGACACCAAACATCAGTTGTTCTCTTTCTTCCTCATCTCCCTGCCATAGTCACACAATCTGTATTTCCTGACTGCAAGGACTGGAAACAAGCTTTATGTCCACCAGACATAACTTCTTTATCCAATCTGATGGCAGTGGAATCATAGAAAAGTGGTCCTTTGGCAAAGAGCCTTCTGGCCTGCGTTAGGAAAAGCATTTTCTGCAGGTTGAGGTGACGATTCATCACATCCTGTGGGGGAGGAGGTGGTCCTTCCCCGTATCAAAGTCACATTTAGTGTGCTGAGTCCAGGTCCAGGCACTCCAACACAAGAGAGACATGGACATTCTAAAGCTGGTTGACAGGACTTAGAGCAATAGTCAAGACAAGAGAGCTGGAAGCATTCAGCCTGGAGAGGAGACTCAGGAGCATGCTATCAGTCTGCAAAAAACTCTTAGAGAGGGGCAGCAAAGAAGTTAAAGCCAGACTCTTCTGGAGTCAAGAGAGACAAACTGCAATAGATGAAAGTGCTTTCAGCATAAGAACACTTTAACCACAAGGGTGGTCAAAGGCTGAATGAGGTGTCTTGAGATGTGCTGGAGTCTCTGCCCCTTGAAACTCAACAGGGAAGGGCTTTGAGTCACCTGCAGTATCTTACCCTGCTCTGAGAAAAGGGGATTAGACTGCATGATTTGCAGAAGTCTTTTCCCACCTACAGTAATTGTATGATTCTGGGATTCTGCAATTTCAAGCACTCTGTAGTGTCTTCTTCTGCAGCCAGATCTTCAAAATTATTTTTCGAAGGGTTGGCAAGTCTGTTGTGGTTCCAAAGGAGAAATCTGTAATCTCCAAACCCAGATGTTAGGCAATGAGGGGCTAGACAGCAAAGCTAAACATAAAAGCAAATATGCTGATCTATGCCAGAATGTTAAAAGTGAAATCTGTTGTTTTTACTTAAAAAAATAAAAATATCTTTATCTGCAGTAATTTTTGAGTGCATTTTTTCTCTGCCTGTCATTTTGCTATTGATAAACTGATAAACTTGGCCAAAGCAAAATCTGCATCCCCAGTACACTTGGCCAATACCCCTGCAGGCTAAAGTGAGAGCGACCAACAAATAGGAGCACAGCAAACACAAATGCACAAATGCAGTAGTTTGTACAGCAGTTTGTGCACAGGGGCATGTGGAAGAGATCCAGCAGCAAATGAGGACAGCACAGGAGTGCTCAACATGTTGTGATGTGCCACAGGGCACAAAACACAAGCCTCAACAACAGCTACCATCCCAGCACATCAGAGACTTCCTCTCAAAGTCTGAGCTGCAGGGCACCCAAAGGTCTCCCACAGAAACAAGTGCAAATGGTGCACATGCCTGCATCTGTGCTCTGGATGAAAAGCTGGGCTGCCTAGCAAAAAAATACAATACAAAACAAACAAACAAAAAACCCCAAATTATATTAAAAAGAAATAAAACAAACAAACAAACAAACACCCAAAAAACCCCCCACAAAACAAAAACCAACCAACGAACCAAAAAAACCCAACAACAATAAACCAACCAAACAAAAAAAACAACAAAACAAAACAAACAAAACTTCTGGAGGAGATGAACAGACTGCAGCACCAGGAGAAATGAAAATGAGGTTGACTGGATCCTTACCGAGCCCCTGCAGAGACAGGAACCCAAGTTCCAAGCTGCACAGGAGGAGAAACAGCCATTAGATGTTCTAGAACACCAAGTCATCTGCATAGAACTGCAGACTGGACAGAAGACTTATGGGAGCCATATATTTATCTGGAGTGGAGAAGCTGGGGACCAGGAAGGGTATTTTCATCAAGTCTGAAATTATTCTAGACTGATGTTTGAACAAAGGAAGCCTACCTCTGTGTTTGGTGTGAGTCTATTGGTTTAGGAGTCCTAGACACACTGGTTTGTTCTCTGCCAGACCCAAAAAGTGTTTAGCTTATTCATTTTTATCCTACTTTATCCTAGACATTGAAAATATAGGTGCGAATTAGGTTTTGAAAAGAAACAGAATGCAGACTGCCATGGCTCTTGAACAGGATCATGTAATCTGTAGATTACAAATGTGTTTTGACAAACAAATTAATCTGATTCCATATCCATAAGTGGAAGCAGGACTCAGTCAAACAAGAAAGGAGAAAAGGAATGAAAACTAATGGTTTGGACTTTGAGGTATCTCCTACTCTTTGTTTCAAAATCTGTATTACTAATTTTTCTACTTCTGGATCTTATGATTGCTATCCTAACATCTCATCTGTTCATTTTAATAAGGATATTATATCACTGTTTTCAGTTCCCTTAGAAATAGTTAGAATTTGTTAACATTTTTTAAAATTCTGCTTCCAATTGAGGTATCTATAATAGTAAGGTATAACACATTAACACCAACACATTCCATTTGTTGCTGGAAGAGATTAGGGGTAGTATCTTTATCTACAATTGTCAATAAAGCATAATTCAAAGTATCCTAAATTCAGATGTAGATGTTGCTAGTGACTGATATTTACTGCCTGCTGCTGAACAGTTACACAAAATTGCTAGAAGAAGGGGAATAATATCTAAATTCTTCAGACAACTACTGTTGAAGGTCTTAGATGTTAAGAAGGCACCATTTTATCTTGCAGACAATTTAATATAAAGCTTTTTAGCAAGCACACAGTCATTTTGCAAACTGCAGAATATGAAACAGTTTTTTTGGTGTAAAAAGCATGCATTCCCCCCTGAAAGGAACTAAATCTATAGCTTTTGAAACAGTTTATGACAAATGTGAATATGTCTTTGGAATTATTATGCAAGAAAAAATAAAAGCACAGGTTAATTATAGCAAAACTCTTTTCTAAAGAACAAAAATAGAGATCCATGAGAATCTTAGCATAACAGAAACGCCTCAAGTTCATAGCAATGAAAGGGAATCTAGTTCTCCAGGCTGTGACTTTTTATAAAGTATGGGTTAAATTATTTTTATTCCATATTTCTATTAAGGTCTATTTTTCATGTGTTTTCCTTTCATTAAAATAGAAATGTTAAATACTTATCTTCAAATAAGAATATGGAAGTGATTGTCTCTATTAATACTAGATAAAGTATAGGCAGCTAGCATAAAGACTTTAACCCAAAAAGGAATCTTATTGTAAACTAAATATTGAAAAAATACTATTTTTTATAAATATTACTTTGAAAAAGCAAAACATTTTCTATTTTTTTTATGTCAGAATTGAATCTCATTTCAAAGTTTCCCTTTGAACCATTGTTCAAATGCAATTTGATATGTTATTTTTGCTTCTGTTTACTTTTTTTTAGAAAATAAGGAACTGTTCATGCATTTTCATTTGTTTTGCAAGCCTCAGGAGTTTGGCAATGTGTGAAACAGGAAGATAAGTGACAGCACTTGAGATGCAAGAACCTAATGTACCACAGAACTGAAAGCAGGCAATATTGATAAAGACAGGGGAAAACAAGTAAATGTAGTGAAGAAAAAGTGCAAGAAGAAAATGTAATTTCTGTTGTAATTAGTGCATTTCTTCTACTGAATTAAAAAAACCCTGCTTATTTTACTTTTAGAAGTAAATGAAAATTTAGGGATGAAACTTAAAAGGTTTGTATGTTTTAAAGGGTAGGCATGTATAAAAGTTGAGTTAAAAATAAAAGGTTCTCCAGAGCCTAAAAATTCTAAATGAGTTTGTTCAGAAATTTGGGTGAGCTTTCATCAATGAATAATCTCCAAAAAGAGAGGTTGTGGTACCCCTCAAAGCAGTATACACCTTTCTACTTTGGTTTAACTGCTGAGGTTTTAAACTGTGATGATTTGAATAGTAAAAAGCATACTTTTGGAAATTCATGAAGTGAAAAGATAAAAAGAGGGAAACAGCTCCAGTAACATATGAAGTGATACTGTTGTGATATTCCCTGACACCTCATAACTGTGACATGCTAAAAGTGGTCCTTTGCAAACAGTCAGTAAGATGACCCATGTTGCTCTTACATATCTACTGCATTGGCTGTATCCCACAGACACAAAACTGGTGTATGGATTTCCTTCTAAATTATTGTGCTCCTAGTATTGGAAGTATCTACAAACACTTTTAACCTTATTGTTGTCTAGGGTACCAAGAACAGTTAGAATTTCTTTCACTCAGGCTATTTTGTATCTCAGTGCCAGCCCCATTAATATTATCAGGTATATCGCTAGAAGCCCTATAGAATTTTCCAGTCTTTCAAAGGTTGCAGGATTTCCATCTGTCCAATGGACTTCTCTATTTACATTCTTGGATAAATAAAGGAGTCCAGTCTATTTGTTGTAACAAAGGCCAGGAATCATTTGCTGTGCAATTGTTAGACTCAACTGAAGTGTAACTAAAGCTTCTCCTCAAAGATCTCTCACCACATGTTCTCTACATATCATTCTCTGTATTATTTACTATTTTGTAGCTTTAACTGAGGCATTTCTTACATCCAGATGGTTTCTTATCCTGGTATTAAATACCTTTTTAAGAGACTAAACTTGGACTTTCACTTCTAAGGTGTTTTATTTTTGCTGGATGCTTTGGCACACACATACTTCAGGCTGATATTACAAAATATCTGTCATCATATCTTGAATTGTCGCAGACAAGTGGGGTTTCATATATGTGAATCACAACATAAACCTGACATTTTCTGAAACAAAATATATGGAAATCTTCCAAATAAACTAATAAAAATGCATCTGTACTTGAATAAAATTTCCAATTTTTTAAGTATTGAGAAAAGGAAATATGTAACTGGATTTATTTTGCTTTATATTCATTTGCTTTATTTCCTCATCTTTCTAGCAAAACACAGCAAACAGAATGGTATCCGTGTTTGCTACTTATCTGCAAGTGTTTCTCCAAAAAATAATTTGCTTGAAACCTGTTGCACACTCAGAATAAATAAATGGATGCACAGAAGAGCAGGTCCGCATAACTAAATATCTATGAGAAAGTATCACATGCACAAAACAATCCCAAAATAATTAATGATGACAGTTTCTTGATAGTCTGGTCTGAAGATAATTTCCCCCTAGTAATTTTAGTTCAGCCATGGAATTAATGATCAGCAAGAGACAATTAGATAAAATACTTTTTAAAGTGTGCTATAAAACACCCTTTACAAAAAGGTTATAAAAACCTCCCACATATATTTAATATATATGACCATAAAATGTATACTTAATTTATAAACTCTTTGGTGAAATTAGAAAAGGGACAGAATATTTAGGATAGTGGTTAAATGTAGTTTTTCAATTATCATATCTTTAAAAAATGGGAAAAAAATTAATTCCAATATTGCACTAGATTTGGTTCAAATGGAATTTATCTTCATGGCAGACAATATGGCTGTTTCAGATATATGACAAAATCAGTGTTGATAGCTTACCAAAGTTTTTGCTACTGTTGAACAATGCCTGCTTATGGTTAAGGTCTCACCCTGCCCCAAAAAGTGGGCTGGGGGTGGGCAAGAAGCTGGGAAGGAAAAAAGCTAGGCCAACTGACCCCAACTGACCAAAAAGTTATCTCACAGCATGTAACATCATGCTCAGCAATAAACTGGGAGGAGTAACTGAGCAACTCTGTGGGGACTTACCTGTCAGCTGGGGTCAGCCATCACATTTAAGATTTAGGCAAAATATAAATTTCGCCAATACTCACATATATACACCTTTAATAGAAAGGTGTGAGACTCATTTATGGTGACACAAGCTTCTGTCTACATCCATGGAGTGCAGCACTCATATTTGACCTGAAACAAATCGTTCTATTCTCTGAAGAGTTCACAATTTTATAGGTAGTGATGTCTCCTCTATTATTTTGTAGAATTTCTATTTTCTTAGATATGTCATATTGAAATATGCTCACTTTCCTGCATTACCTTTTATGTAACTGTGTTGCCTAGGGGCCCCTGTCACAGTCTAAGTTTCCCTTGAGCATTACAAACACTGAACAAAAAAGTGAACTTATCCCCCAGACATTTCACAAGGTAAATATAAAATAAGATACTGCAGACTGATATAAGAAGTCATATTCAGAATACAAAGAAGCAGTGAGAAGGTATTAGTCGTGATGTTAGGTGTTTGCTTTGGTGAGTAAGCTCAGTTTTTTAACACTTAGCAGTATAAATATTAGGAACAAATCCATAAGATCATGATAGTGCTTTTCAGGCATTTGTGGAAATAGAAAGAACAAGAAGGATAAAAGAGGTAAAAAAGATTCAATTATTTACTACAAGTCATAAGGGCCCTATTGTAGCATACTTACTTATAACTGAAGAAAATTTGAATCAATGACTGTGACTGACTCAGTGATTTGGACCTTTTTAAAACAAGAAATCATTTTATAGAGAAGGACTGGGACGAAAAGGCCAGTGGCCCCACACTACCTGAACTCCAACCCTATCAAAAACTTTAAAACTAAAATTCCTTTAGAATACTGAAGTTCAAAAGAAATTTGGGGTTTTTTTTAAAATCTCAAAAAACAGCCAAAATATTTATAGAAAATAATAAATTTATTAAAGTATACCTAAGAATATCAGGCAGGTCAGGTATTGCACAAACATTATAATCCCACTTGTGTGCATGTGCAACACATAAAAGAGATGAAGTTTGTTTCATTTTTTATTTAACTCCATTATAGTTTTATTCTTTTATATGCATGGACTTAAAAATGGCTTACTTTTCTGATACTGCTTTTTTTCTTTTTTTTTTGTTTTTGCACGCTTATGAGCTAAACATGAGAAATCTCCAGTTGTAATTGTCAAAAGGCAAATGCAATATCTAAACTGGGAAATAAGAAATATAATATTAATTAAATAAGTACCGCTGTCATACTCTTCACAACTGCCAGACAATTTCACAATGGAAAAAAAAAATAAATTCAGGTTTATAGATGGAAAGGGACCTTTATTTTTTAACAATTCTACCAGGATATGTCACATCAAAAGCATCACTATCACACTCTAAATGTGTTGTGAAGGGATGAAAAATAAGAGACAATAAATCTGAACTTCAGTCTTATCTGAGGATTTGACTCTTACATTAATATTTTTCACACAGTATGACTTAGTAAAAGATCAATTAAAAAGTCAAATGTCACTTGAAAATTACATCTTTTTACTTTTGAAGCTGGTAAGGCTTTATATTTCTACAAATAAACTGCAAAGGATTATGACACTTCGTAGAAAAAATTATATAGACGTTCTTTAAATCAGAATCACACCAGTTGACTAAAAAGAAATTCTAATATTTGAAAGAAATAAAAATAATGAAGGGAGGTGTAGTCCATATTATGAACAGAAAATTCAAAGGAAGAGAATGAAATCCAAGTAACTGTCTATCTGCTATTTATATAAAAAAGCATAAAACTTCAATGTGTGACTTAATTATTTTCTCTTACATCAAAATTGTACCCCTCTTGTTACATGATCTAGCTAGCCTTTTTTACCCCAGAAGGTGAAAGTTAAGCACACAAATAGATTATATCAACTGCTCAGTGTGCCTGTGTGTTGTATAGTGCTTGCTAAAGTATTTTGTGTTTCCATTTAATTAAAATGACATACATTCAATTTTAAAATACATAAATTAAATTAATTATGATTTAGCACTTTTTTTCTTTTTATTTGAATATAACAATAATGTTAAGTTCAAATTATTAAAAAAAGTCCCATGCTATCTACTAGGTAATTACCACCTGAGAAAAAATACTTTTCAGATACTATTGCTATTGAGATGCTTTCATGTTCACACAAACACAGATAAATTCACACACAGATATCTGTGCTGTGTCTATGGTATTTGCACTTGAATACAATATAAGGAGGTTTAATACTGTGGGTTTGGTTGGTTGGTTGGTTGGTTGTTTTTAGGCTCTTATCCTAAAAGATACATTGAAAAGTTTTAGAAAATTTCACTGGCATAAGGCTTTTCCCAGGACACATAATTTGGAAAACCTTTTCCACAGCATGTAAATTTAACCATAAAAGTCTTCACATCACATTGTGCTAATTAATAATGGGTATTGGTTTAGGTAATTCAGAGAAACATGAACTTTCAACTTCGTTATTTCAAATATGGGAGTACACAAAGCAATTAGAAAACATGAAAAATCAGAAGATTCATTATATTTTTACATTATTTTTTTCCCCAAGATAATATTAACTCTGCAAGTGAAATCTTTCAAAACAGATGATGCTGCATTTTTAAGGCGGTGAATGTATCTGGAAGAGTAAATGCATTCCACTTTTTTTTTTTTTTTCATTATCACAGTGACTGAGAAATTGTTGGAAGCTCATATTATGTGTCACATCCCTCTCATCTAGCACTGACAGCATAAGCTTGTGGCAGATGGATTACAGCACATGCCTGTTGTGAATGTTCCTAATGTTCTCAGTCCTCACAGGCAGCTGAGACCTGAAGTACAACTGATCTGTTTCCTATTATTATTAATAAATGAGGCAGATTAGTAGAGGTTATGCAAGTCTGGGAATATTATAGAAAGTGGATATGCCCAATGAATTTGCATGTTTTAAAGTATAAAACATGACATAATATTTAAAAACAATTAAATAATGCTAGCAATGGGAAAATAATATCATGGGGAAAAAGATATTACAGCTACTGACAAACTGATTTGTCACTTTGAAACATTAAAGAAAAAATGGTTTTTTGACTGGTAGAAAACAAATGGTTTGGATAGTAAAACCCATTACACCATAAAGTCACAATATATTTCTTTCTTTTCATAGCTTTCTTTTTACTCAGAAGGAAGTTAATTTCTTACACTGGTGTGTTGTTTGATTAATTGTTTCTGCAGTATGAATAATTAGAAACAAAGCATGAATTTTGTAACTACTTCTTTTTTTTTAAATAAGGGTAGACTGCCAATGCTTAGAATCAGATGGGTTTTATAGAAAAATTCAATCTGTAATCCATTCACAAGTAGGGCCACGGTCTAAAATTCCCAGCATCTTAATGTTTCTAATGTGATAGGATCTGGAAGATTTAAAAATAATAAAAATAAAAAATCCTTGCAAACCTCAGACTTTTTCCTGTTGAATTGCTGATGCAGTGTGGTTATTATACTTGTGAAATCCTTCAAACATCAGACTAGGAAAAAGAAGACAATGAAAATTCTTTTGAAGTACCAGTGATATATGACTTAGGCAATGTAGTAGCTAGTGTGGAGAGACATGTGTCTTGAATTAAGTAAAGTTCAGTATAAAAATTAAGTTTTTTTGTCCTATGGATAGAAAAGAAAGATGTGCATTTCAAGACACTTTTTAACATTTGCATTGTTTGTGTTTTCTTCCCTATCAGTTTTCATTACCTTCAAATACAGAATTAATTTACCATAAAATGGTATAATTTCTTTTTAAATGAAACTTACTTATCAGTTTTGACAGTTTAACTATAGTTAAATTATAGTTTAACTTCTTTGGTGTTTTAATCATGTGGTACAGTTTTACACATATCCAAATTTAGATAACTGTAAATTGGGACTTAGATTTCTATTCTACTTGCACAATGAAAACTGAATTTCTGCTGCTTAGAAGGATGTTGACAATCCATTCCTCAAATGCAAAGGTGCTAAGGAATCTTGGACTTGTAGCTAGAACATTTAATCCATTTCAAGCACAAGCTCCTGAAGAACACTGGATATCTCTGTGCACTCCATGTTCAGGTTTTAGACAACTTCCAAATCTTGACCATCGCTTAGCTTTCTTCACTATAAGTGTTTTTCAGTTCATGAAAATCAAGTAATTGAAGTTCCATTACAAAATATCGAGATGAGTTGAAGAATGAGAGCAAATCTCTACCACTGAATTCAATCTCTTTTTTTTTACTGTGCTTTACAATCATGTGTTTACACATCACGGGTTGTCGTATTTACCCCATGAATACTGATATTGACACAGAGCAAGTAGAATTCATTTCAGCAATCTGCAACCATGTAAAAAAATAATTCTTTAAATTTAAAGTACCTATCTTCACAATCAAGTAGAGATAGATGTTTTAAAAATGTATTCTGTGAAAAAGAAAGCTGCATGAGGCAACTATAATTTTTAATTTAGACAACTCAGGTAAACCACAACACACTTCTCCTCATAAACACATTATATTAGCATATTTTAAAATTAATTTCTATAAATAAATCAGTCAAATCAATTACTTTTTTCAGTGTTGCTAATGTTTTTTCTAGGAAACTGTAGAACTAAAAAGATTACTAATAATATTTGAAAAGTTTTTCTTTACCGCTTTACCGAAACTCCCTTCTACAAATGTTCACGTCTTTGTGCCTTCTAATTAATAGGTGCATAGTGTGGACATTGCTATGGTGTTAGATAAAGAGAATAAACACATAATGCATTGACTATTTTGATTTATGGACTAGCCCTTATCTAGGAATATCAACATACATGAATGATTGTAATTAAAACAAAGTCTATTTCATGTGTCTAGCAATCAAGAACTCATACTCAAGCCTTACTTCTGTGTTGGAGTTGTAGCTCAGTATTATACTACTGGTTTTCTTTCAAGAATTAATATAATACTTGTGAAAGCTCCTAGAATCATAATACTGGAACATTTATCTTTCCAACAACAGAACAGATAGAGCAGGGGCAGTGATGGGCTACAGTCTCCAACATGTGGTCTGAGTTACTTTATGTCCCACTTACAAGCGCACGGGCAGCTGTTACAAACTCCTGATAAACTTAAATAAATGACACTACGTAGAGGAGTGAAACTGCAAAAGTAATACCATTATCTTTCATTAATAAGGTCTGATTTTGTGAACTTCTCAAACATTCCTCCTAAAGCATTAAACATAAGCACACAGACCCATATTCTTACATCTGTTTATGCAATGTAAAAAAAAATAAGCAAGCAAATAAACAAAAATATCTCATAATATTTGGTTACAAAAACATAATGCTTTCTTATGTCAAGGTAACACTTTTGTACCAAATACGCTAAACATTAATAAAATTATGTTATGGTCAAAAAAGAAAGAAAAAGCAGAATGTAACAAAAGTTTAGAAACCTGTTGTTTCTTTATACTTTTGGTTATATTCTCTTGCATCTGGTAAACTAAAAAAGAATAAGAAATATGAGAAGATAAATGATAGCCCCTTGTACTTTAAGATCCTGTCATCGTAAAAAGTATAATACAGAAATTTGGAATGTCCAGCATTTTCCTGATCTTTTCTGGCATATTAAAATGAGAGAGGATATTTTGTTTGAAGGAGCAGTCCACACTCAGAGCAGAAGGTGACAAATAGAAAAGCTCTAAGTAAATAAAAATTAATCTTAAATTTAAAAATTTTAGAAGAATCACATGAATTTTAATGACGAGGAGCTCATATTATTTAAAACTGAGAAATCTTTAATTGCCATTATAGTTTCACCATCATTAATAGAAAGGGATGTATGAGTGGAACTGTGAAACCTCAGGGGAAAAAAAAAATAGCTGAAGCAAACATGCTGCAATGAAAAGAGGAAAAAACTCCAAACAACAAAACCTTAAAAAACAAACAAATGAACAAAAATCAACCAACCAACCATACAAAATCTGAAAGACAGAATAAAGGAATAAACTTTCTCAAACTGAGCCTGGGGACAGTTTAATTCAAATCAATGAGACCTTTAAAAATGAGGAAAATATCAAGGAATAAATTAATAAATAAGAGGCTGCACATTCAATTGAGCTTAAGAGGACCTGAATGTCTTTGATGTCATTTCTGAAAGAAATTATTGAATTTGCTAACAGTGGCAATCAAGTCACAGGAGAATCACTCTATAAACACGAACATCCATCAAAGAATCTGCAACATTATCCTCAAAATGGGTTTGATCATTTGGTGGCTTGTTCTGTAAATATTTCTGCAAATATTTCACCATTTAAGATATTGAAATTAGTGTCAGTAACATACTTTTGAATTAAAGGATGCCTTCACTTCTTTCCTCATTTGAATGTCTGCTAATTGGTCCCACTTCTTTTTTAAATTAAATTAGAAACTTAAATTACACTTCCAGGTGCATGAACTCTACTGGCTATATCTTCGCACCTGCAAGCCAAGGGCCAGTGTCTTTTTCTGGAGGAAACAGGCCACATCCATGTGACAGGGATGTGCTCCAGCTCTAAGATGTAATGATGGTATCTTAGGAGCTTCTTTCACTGCAGAATGTCTGAAATAATAGTACTGAGCAAACATAAGTGTTGTTTTCACAGCAGACAATTAAGCATATATCTCATATGACAAAGTGTGTTTTTTAAAGGTGTCAGGATGTCACTGGGGGATTGTGTAGATTTAAAGAATATGTAGAGTTCCAGTCATAAGAATCCTACAGAATTGTTTTGGTGGGGGTTTTTTGTTTGGTTTTTATTTTTGGCTTGCTTGCTTTCTTTCTTTCTTTCTTTCTTTCTTTCTTTCTTTCTTTCTTTCTTTCTTTCTTTTTGGTTTTGGGTTTTTTTCAACTGGAAACCTGTTCTTTAGCTTAAATATGTGATCTGGGATTAAAATAACACTCAGAGTATGAATAATAAGGTGATCTGGGGATGGTGAGTTAAAGTTTTTGGTGGCACAAATAGATCTTTGGATTTGAGTTCTTTGCCATACGCATATATTTGTTGCTTTAGTTGGGAACTAAACTTTTCAATAAATAGATCCCAAACATCAAAAAGCATCAGACCATCTCATTCAAGCCATCTCAGACACTTATATACAAACTTTGTATACTTTGAATATTGGCCAAAGAAGAGCCCCTCTTATTTGATTTTCAATTTGTAATGAATTAAGGCTTCCTATAAACCAGTAAAATGTCCTTATAAGTTTGCAGTACAAAGAAATTTGGTACTGTGACCTGGGCTCTGCTCCAGCTATTTAATTAATTTTTCATATGACTGGAAAGGGTCTAGGAAAAGCACCAATTCTGTAGCTTTTTGTTAGAGCTCTCAATCATGTTCTGGGAAACAGGTTCATGTCTTCATCCAGCTGGTGCTCAGCTGGTCATAAACTGTAGAACAAGAATACATAGAAAGAGAGAGACCTGCCTAAGAAAACAGATGAGCCTGTTCCTGGACTATATTCTTGAACAGCATGGGCAAAGCTTGTTCAGTTTCAGCCAAGGTAGATATAGGGTTAATACACAGATAATACATGGGCTTGTCACTCATTTATAACAGAATAAAGAGGTTCCTTAAATTTTTTGGCTTTTTTCTTTCTTTCCATTAAAAACTACCTTAGAATTACAGTTGTTGAAAATCAACGAGATTCTCTTTAGCAAAGAGAAACATTTAACTGTGAAAAGACATCTCTTTTCCAGGGTAAATTTTTTGGTGTCTTCTTGGGGAAGACAAGTTGGGGAAATTTGTGTAGAGATTATATCTTCCTAGAATAATACTGGGCTGTTTTCTTCATTAAGGTCTGTGTCAAAAAGTCTAGCAAAGAGTTTCTTGTAAAGGAGTATGATATTATTGACTTGCACAAGGGAAAACAATCTACATGCTCTGTCAAAATTAATTGTCTAAACAACAAAATTATTTATATCCTTTTGCATTACTGAAATGTTACTGTCTTTCAACTTCCTCTAGAGTTCCTTTTCTTTCAAAATAATTAGATTTCTCTCAATTTTTTTTTCATCTAAGCTTGACTTTACTATTAATAAATAAAGACATGAGATGCAAATTCTGCTGAAAGAAAGCTGAAGATATCAGCAAAAATGGGCATCTGCACATTAAAATTGGATAGGTGATTGCCCAGACACATGAAAAAGTAAACAAGCTTACAAGAACTGGTATAAAAATAGGTCCAAATAGATCTTGTTATATACAAGTAAATAAGTTCACCATTAATAGTCCAAAAAACATGGCTTTTGTATTGGCCTGACAGTGCAGGCACTCAGGGCTGTTCTGAACTTTACTTGGCCTAATCTGGCAACTGATATTAGTGTTTATATTAATAGAAAACTATTATTATTGTGACTTTTCTATATTGATTAGGACTGTGAAAGATAATGTTATTTTAACAAGATTTATTGTAATTGCTGCATTTTTATCATTCTGTTATAATATTGTTTGGGCTGTCACTAAATTCTTAGCTCCATATAAATGCATTTTTGGTTTTTTGGGGGGTTTTTTGGTTGGGTTTTTCTTGGGGTTTTTTTGTTTATTTTTTCCTCTTTTTTTGCCTTTTTTTTTTTTTTTTTTTTTTTTTTTTGTTTTTTTTTTTTTTTTTTTTTTTGTCTTTTTTTTCCTTTTTTTTTTTTTTTTTTGGTTGTTGTTGTTGTTGTTGTTGTTGTTGTTGTTGTTGTTGTTGTTGTTTTTCTCACAAATAGGTTTTGAGGTAACTTTGCAAAAAAATACTATTTAAAAAATTTACTTCTTTCAATGGAGTTTCATTGAAGTGGATATTCAAAGAGCAAGTTCAGTGATGATATTGTGCTTGGAGAGTTTCTTTGCACCTTCTAATCTAGAATTGACATTACACCTCATTCTACATCATTTATCACTGTTAGAAGTTTTACTGCACCCCCTCTTAAAAAATAGAAAGTAATAAATGCCACCAGCCCTTCAACAATCATAAATCATGACAGTTTCTTAGATTTCAAATATATGATATATTCTATCTAAATTTCTAATATTGCTGCACACTACATGAGAAAAACATATTAACAAATATTTTAATATGATTATACTTGATGTCCTAGAAGCTAAAGCTATATTATTATTTTTTCTTTTTTTACAGATGGGTAATTAATGTAGAGAAAAACTAGGGTGGGTTGACAGAATTGGGTATGTCAAGTGAGATTAACTTCTAATCAAGTCTGAATTCCATTGGCTTAGCATGGGCCTCAGGTGGGTCATCAACCATATATGCAGAAATCAAAAATACACACATTAAAACTACATCTGATTGCTATCACACATGGTAATATTTATTCAATTAAATATTTGATTAAAAACTGTTCATAAAATATCTGGTTTAGTTTTAGTATTTTCCAGATCCTTTGCATTCAGAGAGCTTCCTTGAGTGCATGTATTTCACTTTAAATGAGAGCAAATATCATTGAAACAAAAAGCTTTCCAGAATACAAATTTTAGTATTTGAGTGTTAAGATAGTAGGAAGAAATTTAGCAGAAATTAAATGCCAAAATGCCAGAAGCCTGAATTTTGTGCATGGTGCTGAAAGGTCACAGAACAAGATCAATCTTCTAAAATTGTTTGAGTTGTTAAAAAATTATGTTTCTTTTGAAAAAAGATCTGTTGTTTTTTTGTTGGTTTATTTCTTCAGTTGTAGATTCTTTAGATATGGAAAGAGTCCAACAGAAAAAGGTGTCTGATCCAGATATTTGCTGTACGTTTGTGATTTAAATAAAAGTACAGTAAATCATATTATTAAATTCAGCTAAATTGTTTGACTTTATTTTGTATGTCAGTGTGTTACTAACCTTTGTACTATTATAAGAAGAAATACAGTAAAACCTGTAGTAAAATTACAAAAGAATTCTTACCGACTCATTCTTGTGTTAACATAAATAGCCACAGAACACTGCCAAGCTATCATACACTGTTAGATAAATTTCAGTATTAGTCATTAGTGCTACTGAAATGCTTATTTCTATATTCTGTGCGTATAAATTTGTTTCAAGCAAATTATTCACCACTAGAATTTATTGCTATGAAAATATCATAGAATCATAGAATGGTTTGAAAGACACCATAAAGATCATCTATTTACAATCCTCCTGCCATGGGCAGGGATGCCAGTCACTAGAAGAGTTTCCTTAAGGCCCTGTCCACCCTGGCCTTGAACTTCCAAGGATGGAGCATCCGCAACTTCTCTAGGCAATTTGTTCCAGTGCTTTACCCCCTTGTGAGTAAAGAACTTCCTAATATCTAATCTAAACCTGCTGTCTTTCAGTTCCAAACCATTGCCCCTAGTCCTGTCACTATGCAGACCACACTTACCATAAAGTAAAAAACATTCTAATTGGGAATATGGAAAACCACAGATTGGACCACATTTCAATGATTATCATCAGCAGATGATGCACACTGTCAGGGGCCTTGAATACCTGATATATTTTGCAGGCACTGGAGGGTCAAAATAATCTAATAGTTCCTACCACAGTTTGAAAAAGGCACTAAGATAGTGTCAGCAAACACTTCTTGGTGGTGGCAGATTATATAATGAGGTATAACACCAACAGATTCCATCTTGAGACATTTGGACAGTAGAAAGAGACTTTTGTACTAAGAGTTTGGGTGAAATCTGAGCATGTTGCCCAAAGAAGTTGCAGAACATTGTTTCTTGGAGCTTTTCAGGAGACAAAGCTAAAGATGAACTGGTCCTGTGATGGCAGTAGTTCCTGAGTTGGATGTTGTTCTACATTACCTATGTTTCTATGATCCTTTATAAACAAAACAAAGCAAACAAAAAAATCCCAAATAAACAAACAAACAAACCAAAACCAAAAAACTTCCAAAAACTCCCAACCAACCAACCAACCAATCAACCAACCATCCATCCAACAACAAAAAGAACAACAAAAAGAAAGAAAGAGACTCAGATGTCTACCAGTTCCATTTTTTTTTTCACTGACAGAATCACAAATAGTAAGCAGATGCCTGAAAAGGCTCTGAAGTAAACAATGCCTTAACATTTCTTAGAACAGAAGTTTGTTAGTCTGGATTTCATTATGTGGACAGATTTATTATTTCATTGTTCATAGAAGAACAAGAATAGCAATTGAATCATTAAGCAGAGAGACATGAACAGAGCTGGGCATCAGTACTGTTTCACTTTTTTAGTAAAACTTTTTCCACTTTCAGACACACATGCATTTCATTGGACTTACAAATGAAGGACTGTTCTACCTTTCTGACAGGCTTACTGATTTTGCTAACTGAAATTTTACATTTGGCCAACCATTTGTCCCCAAATCTAGCATTAAGAGCTACAAATCTTCAAAAACAGTGGAGTCAACACTTTGAATATAAGCCTGCAAGCCCTGTTCTTTATAAAATCATCAAAGCAAGCAATGAGATTGTATTAAAATCTTGAGGAAGCTACTATATTTGAGGAGTTATGGACCTTGAGTGACACATATCTGGTCTATTGGAGCTTGTACTTGGGGCTTGAAAAGCCTGCATTACAGCGTGTGACCATATATAATTGCCATTATATATGGCAATCCCCCCATATATAAAAAAGTAAGGGAATGTGCTGGGACACCCTGGACAGCTGTTGCTCCTGTGTGAAGTTCTTAGATATATGTAGCTAGACATGTTCTAACAGGTATAGAAAAGACTAGGTTTCTTCATTTCAAGACAAGATGCATAATTTTTTTTCTCTACATCAGAGGTAAGGAACCATGGCAGGGTTGAAGGTAAACCTCTTCATGGATAAGATATGCACAGTGTGTTGTGAGAGGATTGGTCTGGTGTACATCTAATGCTGCACAAAAGCAAGTTTTCAGAATCTGAAGGGAGGTAAAATTTACTTGCTCTCTATATTTTTCTTCCTCTTCCTGACTTATTTTTAAAGACTTTTTTTTCCCCCCTTTTTTTTTTTTTTACTATGCTGTTTGGTCCTGTACCTTCCTTCCTGAGATCCAACAAGGACACTGCTCCTTCTTTATAATAGACATAGGAGTGACTAACAGGCATGGATTAATATATAACTCCTGAAACACATTTAGAGGCCTGTATCTCTGAAAATAAACAGGCCTACATCTATTACACCTCAGCAAATATTGTCTCTATAATTCAGTCAAACCACCCCAGTTTTAATATAAATACAAATTAGAAAATCAATTACTCTTTCTGCTTTTCATAGACTTCTTTTTCTGTGTCAGACAGATTTCAGAATAAAAACAGACATATGCAAGCTAGAGGCCTGGATATTTTACTTACATGGAGAAATGATTCCTGGCAGCAGTCAGAAGAGTATATCTAGATATTAATATCATTCAAATTACAGTTTAAACCTTAAAAATAACAAATCATTTAACTTCTTTTAATAGTATGTTTCTACTTAAAGTGGTTGTAGGTAAAGTTTGGATGTGTTTGTTTGGGGTTTTTGGTTTGTTTGTTTGGGTTTTTGGTTTTTGTTTGTTTTGTTGTTGTTGTTGCTTTTCAGTGTTTCGTTTCTGGTTTTTTTTCTTATCTTGGGCTTTTTTTAAAAATTGTCAATTGTAATGTGTTAAGTTCCCTACTGAGAAAAATTGAATTTTATAATTATTTGCTCTGAGCAGAAAAAGCAAAATTTTAATGCGTCATTCCAAATTCCACAGTTTATTACATGCCTCTGCAAAGATGCTGATCAAGGTGAAAATATTCAAACACATTTACCTACAGCTTCACGTACACATACTTTATTTTTAATTACCACTGGTCAGAAAATTTCTGCTTTATAACAATGCAATATGTCTCTCTAAAAACTACTGAAAATAGATAAATCAATTTCAAAAGTGCTTGTCATGTGCTGAGGAGAATATAGCGTAATGTGGTATAATTTTACCAATGTTAGCAGAGGTGATGACCACCGTGAAAAGGAGATCTCAAACTAATAAAAACAAGGCCCATGGTATTAATATTTTTGGAATATTCATAGCAGTGTATATTATAGTATATAATAATAATGTATATATTAGTAAATATTAATGGTGCTTGTTGTAATGAACTTTGAATTCAGCTTCACTTACTGCAAGAAAAAGGTAAATTAATTTTTCATCCATACAGAGATTCTGTTTTCTGTATTTTATCATGACTGGAAATAATTTTCTGTTTCTTTTCCAAAATTAAAACTGTCTGAAGCTGCACATTACTTTCATTCTTGAAAAAAGCTTTTTCAGTTTTCACTTTCAGAAACTTTTCTTTTTCTTTTTGATAGACCTTATGGCATAAGAATGACTTGTACAGTTTTAGTTTTCCTCCTCTCAAGTTGCCATTCTCTTTTTGTTAATAAAATTACTTTTTATCTTACAAACAGTCTCAGTTTAAATCACATCAGTAAGACAATTTTACCACATAATTTTATTCCCAAAAGTAAAAAACCAAAACTACTTAACAATAAAATAATGTAATTTTATGCTTTTGTCCCAGTTGTATCATATTAAATGATAAAATATGTTTTATAATGAAAGATTTATTTGGTACATCTGGTAATTGGTAATATTTGCTGGGAAATCAAATTCTGTACCCAAAATTACATAGACAGGAAAATATAGTTCTTTTTAACTACCATCACATCTACCATTACATCTCCTAGATAAACTCATGGATTAATGTGGGATGCCATAGACACACTGTTGGAGTTAAGGGACGGGGTAAAACTACAGACACAAAAAAGGACTATATTCCATTCCTTAGTATCTGTATAACATGCATTCTGCTTAGGCTGCTTTCAGCTTCATCTCTTTGGAGAACAATGTCATATGGCATGAAAACTATCCTGGAAATTTTCACATGTCCAGTTTGTGTGGTTGCGTCTTCTCCAGCAGCTCGCATACCCTGCAGTTAACAGCAGCATTTATAATGCATTTTGTGACAGCCACATCACAGAAGCAATACAGATTTTTGCTGTTTAATGCACTTCAGCATCTCAGTATAGTTAAGTGAGGTAGGATCCATCTACTCCTTGCCATTTAAATCACTGCTCTTGTTAAATCTTCTGTAATGTTCATTCAGATGTATCAGAATCATCTTGGCTGTCTTTTTCCTTGGTTCTTTTTTTCTTTTCCTAGATTAAACTTGCCTCATCCATGGAACTCAGTCATTATTTAAAAATGAAAATTTGTAGAGTGACTGGAAATCATGTCACAGATTTTAAGAACTTATTAAATCAATCTTTTCTTCTTTCTAGACTGATTTCTAGAAAATTTGAGTCAAAAATATATGGCCCAAATTTAAATCCCTTCAAACACTTTGCCATAATATTAGAATCTAGGCATTTGTAAAACTTACTTTGCATTAATGCCTAGATCCTGAGGGAAGTTTCTGGGAGGCTTTATTGATGGACTATTCCATTGAATACAATGTCTATGTTTTTAGTCCCCTTTCCAAGTTTAACCATGTGATCATGAAGGAGTGGACAAATGATGGATTTTGGAGCATGAAAACATTAATCATTTTTCATAAGAGAACATCTCTATCTGGTAAGATTATATAATTGTCATTATCTATGGCCACAGCTCACAGGATTCTTTTCTAAAGCTGATTCCATATAATCATCACTATATCTTCCTCAACCCATAATCTTTGAAATAATTGTCATTCATTTTTCCTACAAAGATAAAGTGCTCTTGAATTAACAGAAACCAGAAATAGAGGTATTAATTTGATAGAGAAAATTTTATCATTTGTACCTTCTTAGAGAAGGTACCATATTTTCCGTACTTGGAATAATATCTGATCATATCTGATCCCAGAATTTTCTTTATCGAAGCAAAATTTGTCAGTAGTCTTTATAGGAGCTATCATTTTAAAACATTGTTTAGAAATTCAAAATCCTTGGGAAGTTGCCTCTATTTAGGAAAAGTCTAGGGGTTTTTGCCCTTAGAAAGAAGTGAGCAATATAAGTGCTAGTTGTTTCATTCCATCTCAAACTGATGGAAAACAAAGTCACAAAGGTCTAGCTGTGTCCAAATTCATTAATCAATGGATCTCAGCATGAGCTGTCACAATCTACTATTTTATATCTTGAATGACTTGAAGGAATGTCAGTTATTTCTATGGAAAAAAGCCAGGTTGAAATTATAGAAGCACTACAACTCATCCCGATTTCAGACTTGAAGGCAGTCACTGTTGCATTCAGACAAAAGGAAAGTTTCTTGCCTCATTTATTCAACAAATGTTTATTAAAAAAAAAAAGCGTACTTGCAAATATTTTGGACATTCCTGAATTGAAAGAGTTATCTAAAAATATTATCTTGGAAAACTCTCAAAACAGAAGAGAGGATTTGGTAGGTGGAGATTGCTTGTTACCCTTCCATAGGTTACTTTTGTAGTGTTCGGCTAATTTAGTCTAACTTTCATTCCACCTTTTTTTTTTTTTTTTTTTTTTGACAGGATTTATGAATGATAAAAAATCACTCTGTTGTTCTCTCTGATTTAACACTGCCACAAGGACATGAAGAAACCCTGAGATTTGATCAGTTGGTCAGAGCATGGTGTTAATAATGCCACAGTTGTGAGTTTGAGAAGGACTTCATGATCCTCGTGGGTCTCTTCCAACTCAGACACGTCTGTTACTGTGATGTGCAAAACTATTAGCTATATATCTCTACAAGCTCCTCCAGTTAAACATCTCCAAAAAAATCAGTTTCAAGAAGACATGAAATTTAATATTCAGGCTGTAGTTTGACATCTGTTCTTTCTCTCATTTTAGTATTTATAGGCTTTATTAGAGGTTACCCATTTAGAGAACAAAACTCCTCTTAATATTTACTAGTTAATTAATTGGATCTTCTAAGTTTAAAGAGTCACTTGATTCTGAAGCTTTAAAAAGAACTCTTAAATACTTCAGTTCTAGTGTGAAAATAAAGGATATATAAGTTGTTAGTTCATTAACTTTCTTAAGTCTTTTGTTCTCCTAACAATACTTTTATTAGGAACTTCAATGCTCGTGTTTTCCTGACAATGAATAGATGGTGAATTTTCAGAAGGATGTGCGTACTCTAAGTGAGACATTCAGAACTGCAAGCAGGAATGCTACTTGTCTTGCTCAGCACCTTCTCATTCATCCTCAGAAAAAAACTAAACAAAAAAAAATTATTTAGGTGTCATCTGATTTAAATGCCTGAGTGTCTACCTTGTTTATACATAAATCCTGTTTAGATGTCTGACTTGCATGCAGGCACTGCTGTGATGCACCCAGATGTCTAAGTATTTTTATCACTGGCTGCAAAAATCATCAATTCTAGCTGAGACCAGACCACTCAAGTCCAGAGAAAGGTTCCATGGAGTCCCCCACACAATGCAATTGTGAAAGTCTGGTGTAAACCTGGAAGGGCAGCAATGTGATACAAAATCTCTCCTACTGAACAAACAAGATGATAAAGAACTTCTGTATTTCCTTATCATTGTAGTGTTGGCCAAAAGACAGGGCATTCATTTCCTCCAGTTAAAATGTGATTTTCTGCTGTAATGGTAACTTTCTAAGGAGTATACAGCTTGAAAAAATTGAGACCATAGATCCATGTCTGTCTTACAGAACAAGGAATTTTTCGTGTGGTCAGGAACAGTTCCAGGGAGTAATTCTATTAGAATTTCTGTCTTTTTCTTATACAAGTAAAAACAGTAATCTTTACATTTAGAAAATAATTTTAAGATACCTTCATTATACTCTAAAAGCTGTAATTTAACAGGGTAACCATGGCTGCCGGTCTAAATTGTCTTCTTTAGAAATACTGTTGTGATCAGCAGATATGTCATTCTGATTTTGTATTTTCACGTGCTTTAAATTTCTCATCTGAAACTTTTAGCAGTTTAATTCCTTAAAAGGAAACTCCCTGAAAGCCCCCTTTTAATCATCATTGCTCAGTCTTAAATCATTAGACTGCATTTAAACATTGCAGCAAAGCCCTACTACAAGCTTTGATCTTGCTCATTCAAATGACTGTACTTTCCACAAAAGAAAGAACCAAGAGGCATGAACTGTTTTGGTAAGAAATACACCACTGCTATGTTTTACATTTATTTGTATTTATGTAGTGTTTATTTTCTCATCTGTTTTCTGTCTTCTGCCTGTAGAACAAAAGCACAGCTTACTGCTACTTGCCACATAAACATGCAAACCTTATCCACTGCTAAAACATAAATAGATGGAAACCTTATAGATGTTTCCACTACCAAAACTAGAAAATAGTGACATGCTATGAAAATTATTTGCATAATTTCTTCAGCTTCTTGAATGACCAAATATTTCATTACAAGCAAAAGTTAGGTAGCACCAGTAGTCATCATAAGAGATAAATTTTGAAAATACAGTACAACAGAGGAATTGTGCATTAAGGATGTGAGTCAGCTATAGAGGCTTTTAATGGAATTCACTTACCTGCAATCCTAAGGTTCAGTACATTGTACCTTTTTTTTATTTCAACAGTTCCCTGGAACTATACAAAGTGGATTGCACAATGTGGGTGTGGTAATGAAAGTACTTATTTTACCTTTGAGACTTTCAGTACATAGCAAAACGAGTTTGTCTAGCTAATCATTTGCTGTATTGGCTATTGCAGTAAGGAGGAGTATCACCACTCAGTTATACATCACAAGGGCAGAGAGATTTATGAAAACAGGAATTAATTCTGCAGGCATACATACTTCTTCTCATGTCCAGAGCAGGAAATAAGGGGTTCTGAAATACAAGACAACAGGTATAAGCAACTCCTGAAATTTACTGTGGCAAAAGAGAGCAGAGAGAATGTTGACTATACATTATTCCATCTGTTTCTAATTTTTACAATTTCTTGAACTGTTTTTCATTTTGATTAAAAATTTTGTACCTGCTGTTTACTTCTGACAAAAACCTAGTCAGCAATTGTAACACAAGAGCATATCAGATATAAATATCTGATTCCAGCTCCAAATGCTATCAATGTCAATCATAAACTAACTTTCTTTTTTTTCCTCCTTCATGATTACAGTTTCTGTCATCTTTATTATATTCAGTTAACACAAATCTGTAAAGATGTGTCCTTCAGTCAAAAACTCAGTTTTCTAAAGCAAACAGGTTTAATCACCAGTAAATTAAATTACTCAGTGAAGTCACTTGAATTGTAATGCAAAGAGTACAGTTCAAGAAGTCTGTCATCTGAACTGTTAAAAATTTAAGTTATTGGAATTCAATCAAATTTTATGTTTGTGGTTGTTTTTTTGTTTGTTTGTTTGTTTTTTAATTTAATTATCAGCAATTATTTTATCCCAATGATAGATCTTGGATACACCCCTCTAGTACATTGTTTTACATTTACATTTCTGCTTATTCCTGACATTATCTACAAAGAAACAGAAATAATTGACTTCTACAAATTCTAGGTACAGAGTTATAATTCATTCAGGCTATCTTTTGATTTCAATTTCATATACTTTGAGATTGTTATCCTGCCAAGAATATATGTATATATAATTGTTGTTATAGTTGTATAGAATAACCCTTCACCCACAAGGTAGGATAAATTTCTGGCATTTTGGAAGTGAGTTTATATATTTGTATCCTCTCTAGAATTTATTTTTACAATATGCTGAACCACATGTTTAACTTTAGACCCTCAGCCTTGACCTACTTCTTATTTCAGGAATTGAAATTTTTCTCAACTAAATCTTTCTTTTGCAAAATTTTGGGAGGTTGGGTTTCCCTCTCCCCTGATACATTTTTTGTTAGTTCTTTTTTTTTATTTTGGTGGTTTTGGGGGTTTTTGTGGTTTTTTGGGGGGGGTTTGGGGTTTTTTTGTTTGTTTTTGTTTGGTTGGTTGGTTTTTGGGTTTGTTTTGTTTTGTTGTGGGGTTTTTTTGCTTTGTTTTGTTTTGGTTGTTTTTTTTTTTTTTTTTCCTGTTTTGTTGTGGTTTTGTTTTTGTTTTGTTTTGTTTTTTGGGTGGGTTTTTTTTTTCGTTTTTTTGTTTGTTTGTTTGTTTTTTGTTTGTTAGTTGGGGGTTTTTTCTGCCTTCCCCAACATTTTAAACTGATATGAAATTTGCCTTAAAGTAAGGAAATGCCAAACTTGGCACATTTATTTCTTGGGAAACCACTGTGTTGCTTATGATCAGATAGTAACTTAATAAACATTGTGTTCTTAATCTGGATTATGTCTAAAGTGAAATATAAAAAAGGATTAATTATCCTGAGTAAGTAAAAGAAGCCATTCTTTTTCCCCACCATTTTTTCCAGAAAATAGGATAGTCATGGAGAGAGTTTGGGACTTTCTTAGCTGTGTAGAAATCTTAGAATCGTAGTTCAAGATACATAACATATACTAGGAAACTGAGACACAAGCTGACTGCTGAATAATCAGTTTATCCCTGTTTGTTCATATAATTGCAGTACAGGGCTCCAAGAAGAGTGACAATGTCATCTGTAATGCTTTGGGACACCGAGTTGAATGAAGGTAGAGGAAAAATATTAATTCATCTTTTCTGAAGAGTTGTAAATTTTGGAAAACTTTCCAGACAGAGAATAACAACTGAAGTGTTCACTCCAGTCTTAGACCTTGGGACAAATAAAGAAGATATTTTCAAGGCCCATATAAGGAAGTGAAGCTGATAAATCAAATTTTCATAATCACTTACTTCAGGTAATTTCAGGTGAAAAAGAGATAATTTTAAAAAGTAGTTCCATGTGTTGTAGGAGAACATTCTTTGATAATATAATTCTGAATTATTTTGCAGATAACAGCAGATATTGCAGGAGATCAACATATTTTATAATTTTGTTTGGTTGAGTGGTTTTTTATGGTCATTTAAGAGCACTATATTTAGTAAATTGTCAAAAGGTTGGTTGAAAATGCTGGCATTACCTCATGCTCCTGAAAAAATAGAGATATTTGAGACATAAGATGCTAAACATTGTTTCAATTCCAACAAACAGTGATTGAAAAAGAATTTTCTGAGGTCCAACATTTTAGATGGTGAAGTGCCAGCTGTCATACATAAGAGGTAGCCATAATATCACTGCCATTTACTTTTAATAGATTCCACCACAATAAAGAAACCTCCCCTACAATACTAAATGGCAATGCTGTCAACTAAAGGAGGAGGGACAGATTTATTGCATCAACAAAAAAGATCTTAGGGAAGGCAGTTCAGGGGAACATCTGTGAGGAGTAGACTTGTGTCCTGTATGACAGCATGTCTGATTACAGCTTTGCCTTGAAAAGCATGAAAGAGCCCTTTCCAGAAAATAGGGGATGACAGACGAAAAGGAATTTGACGCCAGGTTTGTCTTCAACCACAGAATGCTCTCTCATGGTGTTTGTAGGTCTCCAGATGTGCACTTCTGGCAGGACAGATGTGCCTGATGTTTCTGTTTCTCTCGCGTTTCTCTGGGGATACGCATCACCTCCTTCTCAGTGGCTTTACCCTAACATGAACTCCTCTGTCATAAGGATTTAGTTGACTGTGGAGCTATATCTTCAAGTTCCTCATAATTAAAAATAACTGTTTGAGGTTTTTTTCCATATTATTTTACAGCTATAATGTCCCTACAATTATTGGTACAACTAATGGGATAATGCAATGAGCTGAGTCTGCATAGATCAACACTGTTGTCAGAACAGTTTCACATTATATGTTACCTAATGTGTTTAATCACTAACCTCCTTTTACTCTAGACCTACTTTGATACATAGCAAACATAAGGCACATGATGATTAGATGATTTTATCTCCAGAAATGGTGAGTGTCAGCATTTTGAGCTTCATGCATATTTCAGACATGTTTCATCTAGCAGCCTTTTATGGCATCTCAGTAGAGAAAATCCAGATATTAGTAAACCAGAAGTGCCAGTTTTTGCTGAAATTCATATCTGGAGAGCTTTGTGAAAATTCAGAATTATTTTATGCCTCTTAAAAATACCTTACTGCAAATCAGACAAAATTTAAGA
Organism: Sterrhoptilus dennistouni; assembly: GCA_013397095.1. NCBI lineage: Eukaryota > Metazoa > Chordata > Aves > Passeriformes > Zosteropidae > Sterrhoptilus > Sterrhoptilus dennistouni. Next base: position 1,351,784 of record VWZU01007463.1, read on the forward strand.
GAAATTACATTAAAAAAAAAAAAATTTGAGAAATGTAAGGTCCAGTAGTATCTCTATAATCTGAATTAGAATTTGCAAGCATTTCTTCAAATCAATAGAAAGGATGGTGTGTGATTTATCTTATTATAAATAAGATTATCATAATAAATAAGAGAAAGCACATCATAACATGGTCATTTTTCTCTATAGATTTTGAAGGAGACCTAATATTGCCTGCTCAGACATAGATTTCTAAATTGTAGATATCTGGAACTAGCCAGTGAAGATAGACCACATATCAAAGCTCCATATTTTAATGTCATTATTATTTGACTCAAGTAATTATACAGTTAACAAAAAACAGTTGTGAGAGCTAAGGGCCAAACTCCCAGCCAGCTACTTGGTCACTCACTCTTTTTAGTGAGACAGGAGAGAATAGGATGAGAAAGCTAAAATGAAATAAAGGTAGTGAGATATCTTAGCACTCTCATCTTCACAGACTTAGTCCAATTTATTGCCAGTTAATATAGGTTTGGATAGTGAGAATGAAAAGCAAATGCCAAACCCCCACCTTTCTTCCATCCTCTCCCAGGCACTTCACTCTGCTATTGCCAAATCCTCTCCACACCTAGAGCGGCATAGGAAGGGACAGGGAGCAGTATGGTTTGAACACAGTAGTTTCACTCTTCTGCTACCCTACTCTGGTGCAGGCTCTTCCCATTGGGTGAGCTTCTTCAGGAGAAAAATCTGCTTCCATGTCAGGTCTCCACAGGTATCATCTTCTTTGGGAAATATCCAACTGCTCCTGTGTGCAGTCCTCCACAGGCTGCAGTGATGTTCTCCTCGGTTTGCTCTTCCAAGGGAATACCAGCTCTAAGAGTCTCTTTCACAGGGCAAAGGGGAGTATCCCCTCCCTCAGAGATTTAGCCACAGACTGCAGCTCCCACTCTTTATTTTCTGACATTGGTGTTCACAGAACAGTTTCTTACTTTTGTGTTCCCTCCTCTTCTGTCTGCATGGCATTTTCTGACCTTTGTTAAAAATGCTTTACCTGAGATGCCACAATCTTGGTTGAGGGGCTCAGCCATGCCTGGTGGTGGCTCAGCTGGGGCCAGCTGGAACAGGATCTCTCTATGACAGACCAGAGATCATCCTCTTACCCCTGACAGCCTCGACACACATGCAAACCCAGCAAAGCAGTATTTCTAATTCAGCTCATACTAACCTTCACATCAAATGAACATGGAACAATAGCTCTGGTATCTAATGGAATTTCAGATATCTAGGTAGCATAGCAATATTTGAGTAATACTAAACTTATACTGAAGTGTGTCCCAAATTTTACAAAAAACAATAAAAATCTAAGACTGTAGAGTGATAAATATCCACTGTTGTTTCTCAAGAAAGGGTCACCTCTTAAGGTTTGTGGCTGTTTAGTAACACACAGGCATTTCCAGAAAAGTAGATCTATTTGAAGAGGCTTATAGAAAGTTACTTATATCTGCAGTCTAGGACTTCGCAGTCAGAGAAGCAATCAGGCATCAAATTGTTGAATGGCTTTCAAATAAATGACAAGTAAAAATGACATTGGTATGATGGAAAGTCTTAAAGAAATTTCATTAGTTTCCTCCGGTGATGGTCCAAGGTGAGATGAGCTTCACAGAGCAGTGGGGCTGAAGATAAAGCAGGACACCCTATAGTGAATAAATATTAAAATCTCAGAGAATGGCACACTGCCAGTTTTTCTGAGAGATTTAGCTAATCTAATTAGAAGATAGAAGTGAGAGGACAAATTCTGTGTCTGGCTGTCAGCACTGAAATAAGAAGGAATATTGAGTAGCAAAATGGCTGTAAACAAATACACTCAACACAAAAATGATAACCAAATTGCACAAACTATTCACTACTCTACCAGTGCTAGAACTGCCTTTCTTTTTTTTATAGTAACTCACCATATATCAGTCAATAATCTTGATATTTTTGCAATAGACATAATGAAAATATGCTTTGCATAAAAGATACAAAGCAAAAATGAGATAAAACTGGCACATGAGACGAAGAAATGTTGATCATAAATGCTTCTAAATAAAACCAATGGTGATTTTCTATATATGTATTTCAAAGATTTGGGGTTTTTTCTTCTGTGATATGAAACAAAAAAATCAGGATTAATTCTAAATTCATCATCTCTTTAGAAACAGAAACACTTGTGTTGAAAATCTTCAGATGATTGCTTGAATAAGGTAGTGGAAAGTGCTATCCTAAGGGGACAGAATAGAGCCTGCAATGAAAATATAATTTTATTGACTCGTGCTTTATAGGACAAGGCTAATTTTTGATGGTTTTATGACCAGTAGTATATAAAAAGTTCTGAATGACATAGTGCATTTATGTACCTAGTTGCAAAATATTACTGGTATTATTTTGGTTTATTCATACTTTTGCTTATTTGGAGCTTCTGCCAAAAAAAAATGCTGCTGCATATAAAAAGAATTTTACCATCACAGGCTTGAATAAGCCATAAGTAAGGTTTTTTTGCATCTCAACACTTCAGAAACAATCAGCTTCTATAGAATTATCCTAGCTATTTCTGATACATACAAAGTGGACAACTGTTTTGGTGGCAGAATTAGGAAGGTGACACATCTGCATTAGATGGAAAACAACTAATTTATTTCTCTGCAGTTGGTGCACATCTGTGCTCATTAAAACCAAAGCCAAGATTTGCACTTTCTTCAGTGGTGTAAGATGAAATAAAAGTATTTAAAGACTGAGCTATTCTCATCCTCAGAATTAAATATCTCTGTGATTGCTGGGTGTTATGGAGGGGGAAAGAATCCAAGCTGAATGTCTGTTTTCTGTCATTTATCTGTAAAGTTAACTTTTGTCAGAAATAATAATAACATTTCCATATGGATTTTTAGTGTTAAGTACACATTTAGCATTTTCTTAACATATGTTCTAGCATACAGTTGATTCCTTTAGTTAATTCTGTATTACATTTATCTGAAGATGTAATGCGTTAGTCCTTCAGACCCATCTTAAGAGAGAAAGTAAAAAAAAATACCGCATTCGCTGGCTGTCAGCAGGCACAGAGTATCTTTGTAATAAAAAGACTAAACCCTGTAAGAAATCCTAGATTTTTACCAAAGTATCAAGTTAAAAGACAGATAGGACAAAACTAAACTACTCTAAACAGGAGAAGTACCAAAGATTAGAGAGAGAGACTGGAGAAGCCTTGATATTCTCTTTGGCAGCTGTGAATGAATGTTTTAGGTCATTCAAAATATGTCCAGCAAAGGTATTGGCAGAAGCAAGTTTAATATAAAAGTGAGAGTGTGGCAAAGTCCATTGGCAAGATCCACTCTACTACTTACTAGACGGTAAAAGCAAAGAGAAAAAATCAGACTAAAATCTAAAATAAATCAATGCATAATTAAAATCAATGTAAAATGGTTAGTGTGGATGCTGGGGATAGCATAACAGCACCGATGGGAAAGGGTAAATCTAGAAAGGAAGAAAGCTCCCTGTTGGGTCACCAAGTTCAGAACCCCCTCGACAAACCTAGCCCCAGACTTGATCAGTGGTTTAGTCCTAAAGGTTTTAATAGTACTTAAACTTAACAGCACTTAATCCATAGCCTAAGTTAAACAATTTAACAAAAGATTCTGCAGAATCTAGAGCAGTAACTCACTTATAGGCCTAACTTACTTACAAAGCTAATGTACTTAAGAGTCTAAGACACCAACACACATAATATATTCGTATTTGAACCCCCACAGACCCAAAGGAGCATGTGCAAGGTATATACTTATGAAAAATTCCCCTTGAGTTCACTGAAGTACTCACATCAGATGTCTTTGCACGTTCTTAATGGTTGAAGGACTGGAGATATCAACGAGGGCTCTGTTGTCAGTTGTCCTTTGAGTACAGCAATTTTGAGAATTTTCTCGCTCGGAGAGGTGGCCCACTCAGAGGTAGATCCTAGAATCATAGACTGTCCTGGGTCAGAAGAGACCTTAAAGATCATCTAGTTCCAAACCCCTCTTCTTGAGCACCTCCAGGGGTTGGACATCCACAACTTCTTTGGACAACCTGTTCCAGTGCCTCACCCCACTGACAGCAAAGAACTTCCGCAAAATCTATTCTAAATCTGCTCTCAGTTTGAATCCATTCCCCTTGTCTGCTGTGGTTACACTACCACAGTAAGATGCAAATTTGGTGTCTCTGCTTAAATACATAAATTGGGGGGAAAAAATTGCAGCTTAGTACTAAACATTACAAAGTGTTGACTAAGGCAGACAGCAAAATTTTGCAAAATTTCATCAAGTTTTAGGAAACTTGCACCATATTTAATGTATTTGAGATCTTTACTGATTTCACAAAGGTGGTAAACATTTCTTTTGCTGGTGAGGGGAATGATCACAAAGACATACAAACAGGGGTATGCCATAAATTGTGTTTCTGTAGGAAATCAGATTAATAAAGAAAGACGTGAAGCTTCTGATTTAACTGTGATTGCAGCAACCTATCATTTCCAAAGAATGAATTTGCAGCATCTGCTAGGATATAAACAAAACCCAAAAAGATCAGGAACAACTCAGAGGAAGAAAACTCTTGAAGTCTCTTTACAGAAAGAGTGACTAATCTTGGTTCCAGACAGTTTACATTTTTAAACTGAGATTGGTGGAAGAGATGTTGTTCATGGAACTATTTACTTTTAATGCTTTCTCACAATGAAAGTCACTGTCCCTAGTACACTTCTAATTTTATAAAGGCAAAAATTTAACACACTTTGTACATGTACATGCAATTTATTGTTACCTCAGCCAAAATTTTATAAATCAACTGTAACTAAAACAGTTATTTTGAGTCTAGTTACAAAAATACAACCTAATAATATAACTTTATACAGAAAATTAATATTCTGAAACAAAATGTTACTTTGGAATAGGTAAAACTAATACTTACCCTTGTTGTTGGTGCTGCATTCATGATGTTTCCAGGGGTTCTAACATGATGATAGACATTTTTTCTCAGTAAAAAGGTGGTCTGTTGTGCAAAACACTGATAATATTTCAAGTTCTTCCCTGCAGGACTTGAAGTATTTCTGATGGTGGTTCATTTTTCATTGTCTTTGGTTGTGTTTGTATCTTTCTACTTATTACAGTCTAATTCCTTTTCATTTGTTTCCAATGACCCATTTAAAGTTACACAACTGCTTCTTCCAATCTCAGTGGACATAAATTCCAATACATTTTAGACAATAGTATATAAAGAAGCTGCAGCATTTTTAAGCATTTGTTACTGCAATTTTGTTTCATGTTTTAGAAGATAGAATTAAATATTTCAGAATTCACATCTGTTTTATGAATTTCTTCCCCTGCTATTATTCCCATCCTGATGGTCGAATATCCTTCTGGACATGATTTTAATTTCATGGTCAAAAAAAATACAAATAAACATTATCGTCATTTTATATAAAATTCAACACAAAAGATACTCTATGAGTTGCAACTCATATTTGCAGTCTATGCTCTTGAAGTAAAATTCAGAAATAACACATGCAATGTACTCCAAAATATATGTTGTAGTTCAGAATTAATTATTTAGACCTTACAGGTTTAACATACAAATAAAAATGTCACGTCACATTCTGCGGACAAATACATAAATCATTCTGGTTTTAAAAAATTCCTCTCCATGATCATGCCTCCCATGTGCATAGATAAGCAAGAACCAATACAGTATCATAATATTTTGTAGAACAGTTGAGAGAAAGTTTTAGCCTTATGGTCTATTAATGTCACCTGGTCAGACATTAGAAGTTTCTTCTCTGTTGTCAGTTATAATTTCTAAATCAGACCTAGTCATGTAGTAAAATAATGCAGCAAATATTTCCAGAGAAAGAAGAGACTTAATCAGCATTTTTAGGAACAAAACCACATTCTCTTATGATGGGAAGAAAAAATAATGCAATATCAGATTATCTTTCTGGAGGAAATCTTTAAATTACTGGACAAAGCTTTAGAATATATTTAGATTTTGACAGAAGACATTATGATATGAGGACTTCTAGAATTAAATATTCATACCTTAACTAAAAAAACCCAAAAACCTAAAGCACACATCATGGGATAGAACAATCATAAACAGTTCAAAAATGCTAAAGTATACAGGAAATATTTTGCATCAGAAAAATTATTTTTATGACAATTGTCAGAAATTATGTTACTAAAGTTTTAAGAGGAATGTAAAAAAAATTATTCAGCAAGAGACAGGTCAAGGAAAAAAACCTCTCTGATTATTTGGGTTTTTTATGATGATTATGATGGTATAGAACAGGCATGGCTTCACAGGTTTTTCATTATCTGTGTCATTGATTTTTATTTCAATAAACTAATGGAAAAGACATATCTGGCTTTGGTTTTATTTCTTGTTCTCATTGCTATAGTGCCACATTTGCACTCTAAAATCTTGACTATGTGACTTTTGTACAAATCCATGGAGAAAAATCAATCATACCATCGTTGTCTTTTTAGGAGATTCTTAACAGAGCCATATATCTATGAAGATTTGTTATTATTACAATATTACATTGTTGAATATATTCTTTCAGTACTCAATACTAGATGGTAGTATGTAATTTGTGTTTCTCAAATCCACTGGAAATAAAATAAAATTAAAAACTTCAACAGATTTGGTTATTTGAAACAGGAACAAGATTCCTTTCATGATAAGAGAATGAACTTTTATCTTTCTTTGTTATTCACTTTTTTTTTTTTAATTTTTTTTTTTTTATAACAAGCTGCACATCTGGAAGAAACCAAAAATACACTAATTATATTCCCACCGTATGCCAGTAATGGCCGATATTTTACATTCCATTGAAGTTTGTAAGGAAACATTAAGTCTAGATAGAGAGAACAAACATGTTTTGCTTCTTTTGACAGGTTTTCTTACAGACCTAACGAAATGTTTTTACAGACTTTAATATGTTTTATAGAATAGACAATCATTTAATATTTTTGGGCATCTGTATTGCTAAAAGGTCAATGAATGGAATTGTAAAATTAAGCTGTTATAACTCAGAGGCATAATTTCATATTTCATTGTTAATTTGTCATTGATATAAATGACAGTAATACATCTCCCTGGATAAAGATGCATGGATCTCTAAAATTTCTCATTTTCTTCTCTTACTTGTTAGACCAGTGTTTGGATTGAAATCTGTCTGATCTTCTTTAAACCAATACTGAAAGGGTACAGCAGGGTAGAACTGGCTTGGAAATGTATAAGATGGTTCTCTTGTTCCAAATAAAACTAAAAATGTCTCTGTTTCAAAGAGGCTTTAGTTCCAACTTAAAACCAACTTATGTTGGTTTGGGCTGGAATAGATTTAATTTTCTTCTTAGAGGACATTTTCTTCTTCCCATCCTGCCAGTGAATAGTGCAGGTGAGGGTGCAGAACTTGGGATAGCTGACCCTAAAATACTCAGAAATAAAAGCTAGGGGAAATAAGGAGAATGAGAGCATGTTCAGATCCATGGTGTTTTTTTCTCCAAGTCACTGTTATGCATGATGGAGTCCTGCTTTCCTGGAGGTGGCTGAACACCTACCTGCCCACAGGAAACAGTGGGTTAATTCTTGTTTTTCTAGCATACGCTAGTAATTGCTCTACCTGTTAAATTGTCTTTATGTCAGCCCATAAGTTTTCACACATTTTCGTCTCCTACTGCTGTATCTTACACTATTTTTATATAGAGATTTCTATAGCTTTGCAAGCTGAAGTATTTATTGTGGTTTTCTTAGGTAACACAGACAGTATGCTCCTGTACTCTATAGATTAACTGCAAAAGATTGGCCTGAAATGAATATGAGCTATGTACTGCAAGTCCTTTAAACTTGAGATTGTACACTTAAAGAATGCAGTTATTGTTACTGGAAGAAAAAATAATGGAGGAAAAGTGAAAACAAAAATAAGTTGGACATGGAAGTTAAGGAGAGTAAAATAGATGATGAGTAAATTTTTCATGCATAACATTTCTTATCTTGGCTATTAGCTAGTAACTGTAAAATGCAAAATGGAATGGTATATCTTGTAAGAGATAATTTTCCACTGAATTCCTATTTGCTTCAGATGGCTCTGTTCTAATTTACTCTTCTTAACTAATTCAGCCTTAAATCATCTTATTTCTCTTTGCCTTTGTGACTCAACTAGAATTTTTCTGTATACCTAGTCATAACTCTAGTCCTAGTCCTATAATGTTGCCAGCAGCTGCTAAAAGCTTTGTTCAGGATGCTCAAGTTAAATTCACTTATTAGTAGCACTTGAAAATGCAGGTCAGCACTTTTTTTTTCTTTCTTTCTTTTTTTCCTTTATTTATGTCTGTGTATACGTGGATTGTGAGTGTTTATGTAGTGGAGAGAGATATAAAACAGATACAATACATGTCTCTTTTTCTGTGTAAACAGTTCCAGGCAATCTCACATTCCCAGTTTATATGTTTTCATTAGCACTTCCACTTGTGGAAAGACAACTGCTTTATGTTTTACAAATTTAGACTAAGACTGTTCATACTTGTCATCTAGTTGAAGTGAAGTGTGAAAAAGTGCTAAGAGATGCTATATGGGATTTACTGGACAGCTATGAAAGCCCAATGCTGTCTTTGTGTGTAAACTGTAGCTTCTGGAAGGGAAACACTCACATTGAATATTTCTTTCCTTTCTGTGTCAGTGAAGAGAACATCCTCTGTATCTAAATGATAGGAATTCATAACTAGTGGGATCTCAATTCTCACTGGTAGGGAGGAGAAGTATTCTTTTAATTCACACAAAATCTTTCATGGAATTGTCGTTAATTAGTGTTTCTGTGCTCACATAGAAACTCCCTCTTACTCTCTGTGACACCCATTGCTGGGAGTTTTAGAGACTTAATAGTTGTAGGGGTAAGTTATCACCTCATCTGAGATGAAGTTAGGAAGTAAGTGAATATTAAGATCTATCTACAATTTATTTGCTTTGCAGAATATCTAAAGGGATCAAAGTTTCTTTACACAATTTTTTGCATAATGTATCATAAGACAGGGATTGAAAACAGGCTAAGGCAGAAGTAAAGATATAGAGTTGCTAGTTAGAGGCTGAGAAAAAAAAAAAGACAAGAGACAGGAAATTATGAACATTTTATACAGGAAGAATAATGTGTAATCTGGTGGCTAGGATAGGAGTCTAGAATTCACTGCTTCAGTGTCAATACCCAAATACCTCACTAGGTCTGGCCTAGAAACAAGTCTTTCATACAACACCTTCCTTCCCTGTATCCCTAAAGGGCTGTGAAATAACAAATCCCTAGGTCTACATCTGCAGTAGAAACTATTGTATAACCAGAAAACAAGCTGAGACACTGGTCATCTCATCATCTTCACTGTTTTGCTGATTTCACATTTACTGTCTGTGTTACAGCCCCTCTGACTAACATTTTTTACAAGTCAGGCATGTCTACAGAAAATACTGCTTAGACTTTCTGTAAGGAATATGAGAGAAAAAGTGTGAGGTTGTGGTGTCGTTTGACCATAGATAGGTCTCTCCTGGTTTCGGTTGTGGGGGATTTTTTGTTTGTTTGTTTTTTGTTTTGTTTTTTGTTTTGTTTTGTTTTTTTTCACATTGTAGAGTACACATGTGCTTAGTTTTGTACACCTTAGAGTATTAATTAAAAAAATAAATAAAAGTCAGGGCTCAGGTGAAAAGCAGAAAATTAATGATATTAATTACACCTTTTTTTTTGCAATGTGGAGATATAAGTAAGCATTTTACTGTTTAATTTTATTCTATATGACATATTATTAAAAATTATAGTGAAAAAGATTAATTGTAAGTCTCATATGATACCTCATAGGACCATATATGACAAGATTTGGGCATATATGTACTTTGTGGGGGAAAGGAAAAACCACACGACCATATGCTTTCCTGAAAATATGATCAAAGAGTTTAATTTAGTCATTCACTTATGAACTTAATTAGTCTTCTTTTGGACAAAGTGCAACAAGAACAAGAGAACAGAAGAAATGACGACTGTTGTCCTAAATTAGTGGTCTGTGCAGCTCAGCATTGTGGTTCCTGTTACTGCAGTACAAGTGGCTACATGAAAGAGCAGCACTTCTACAGTCCTTCTCTTTCACCCATGTAGTCTTGGACTGAGGAAATTAAAGCATACACTTCTGCTAGTTACCTTCAATATTTATTTACGGCCAATGTTATCCACTCCATAATGAAGATTTAAATACCATGCAAAAAGCAGCAAATTGGAAGTTAGAAGGAACCTTTCTTTGCATCATTTGATTCAGTCTAAAACTATACGGTCTGCCTTCTGTCACATTTTGCCACACATTCTTTCATCTTCTAAAAGTCATATATACACATATATAACTTATCTTTTACTATAGAACATATAGTATAGTGTATACTATATTACATATGTATACCTTCTATATACTGTACATTGATACAATAAATAAACCATGCATATAGCACACATAAAGCATAGCATAGAATATTCCGTTTGAAGAATCAACCTATGATAATCATGCCATTCAATTTCTTGGACATTTCAGAGCTGACCAAAAGTTAAAGCATGTTATTGAGGGCATTGTACAAATGCCTCTGACAGGCTTGGGTCACTTCTCTAGGAAGACTGTTCCAGTGTTTAACCACTGCCCTTGAGGTAAAGAAATGTTTCATAATGTCCGGTATGAACAACCTGTGACACATCATTAAACCATCCCCATGTCCTGACACCAGAAACCAGGGCGAAGCTCCTCCCTCTGTACTCCTTTTCCAGGAAGCCATAGAGAGCAAGGTAGTCATCCCTTGGCCTGCTCTTCTCCAAATGAGACAATTCCAAAGTCCTCTGATGCTGCTCATGGGACCTTCCTTCCAGCCTGTTCACCAGCTTTGTTGCCATCCTATGGATGCATTTGTGTGCCTCAAGAAGTTTCCCAAGTTGAGTGCCCCAGAACAGCAAGCAGCGCTCAGGGTACGGTTGCAGCAACGTCGTAAACACCAAGATAATCACCTTTTTACTGGCTGGCAAAGGTGTGTTTGATGCACCGTGATATAAATATATACTACACATACAGATAGACATTATAGGATATTTATCCTATTTATACACTGCATAGCTATCATATGTAGCATTAGCTATACTGTACATACTGTCTCTATACTAGTAACTCATTAATCTATGTACTATTCTACAAGCCACACTGGGTGAAGGACTGGTTGATGGTCAGGGCTCAAAATGTAAGGAATGGGACTACACCTGACTGCCAACTGGTCTGCAGCAGCATTCCTCAGGGTTCAGTTCTAGGCCTATTTCTCTTCAGGATTTTTATCAATGGTACGGGTGCAGGAGCTGGACACACCATTAAAAGTTTGCTGCTGGTACAAGTATTATCCCTGCACATGTTGAGGGACATAGGACAGGATGGTATTTGGGGTCCCTTCCACCCAAACCTCTCTATGGTCCTACAAGTGATGGGACAAAGTGCCTTGCAGAGGGATTTAGAGGTATTGGAGCATTGGACAATTAATAGTAATTTAAGAAATGGAAATGCCATCCAACTTCACCAAGGATGGACTCATGCCAGGCACAAGTACAAACTGGGAGAGAGATATTTGGAGAGCAGCAGTGCAAAAAAGGAATGTGACAGGTTCAGTGTGGGCCAGATGTGTGCCCTGGCAGCCATCCTGAGATGCAGCAAACAGAGGGTAACCAGCCAGTAGATTTTAGTGGGCCCAGAGAAAGGCCACCACAGTGATCAAAGTTTTGAACATTTCTGTTGTGCAGTAAAGCTGAGAGGGTTGGAGCTGTTTAGCACAGAGAAGAGATCTGATTGCTGCCTTTCAGTAGTCAGAGGGGGGTGCTTACAACAAAACACAGAGAGAGACTTTCTAGAAAGGCCTGTAGAAGGGCCAATGCTTTTAAACTTTAAGAGGATGAGTTTTGGTTGGATGTAAGGAAGAAATTCTAAACAGGGAAGGTGATGAGATGTTGGAACAAGTTGTCCAAAGAAATCATAGATCCTCCATCACTGGAAATGTTCACAGTCATAATAGATTGAGCAACCTGACCCAGTGAAAACCACCAGGGCAATATGGTTGAACCAGAAAATCTTTAATTGTCCCTTCCTAGCCAAACCGTTCTAAGCCTCCAGGATATCCTTAACAACAATGTGAAAAGTTGCTTGACATTTGTCTGGAGCTTTCACCTCTGTTTCATTTATACTTCACAGGACAAAAAACAAACAAACAAACAAACAAAAACCCACACACACCAAAACCACAAGAACAACAAACCACCCAACCCAGAAAAAAAAAATCAGAAACCATGATAGATATTAGGGAAATTTTACCATGTAAACTGATAAATATGTTCTGCCTTTATATAATTTACATCAAAAATTAACTTGAATTGAGAACATACAATGGAAGAAACCATGCGTATGTGTATATATAATTCTCATTAGAAATGGGTCTCAGATAGGGACCATAGTTAATATAAATCCATCATAGTGCTGTTATGAGGCAAATGACTGGGAAAATTCTAATGCTTTCAGCATTCTGAGATTTCAGATGAGTTAAAGATGAAACTTGAATTTTTCAAGCTATGAAAAGACAGGTGTTAACCTCTCCTGAGTCCTTTTCCAGCCACCTGCCAGTCTCAGTACAAAAACTAACACAAAAATGTAACACACTTTCATATCCATAGAAAGCCTTTATAAAGATTAAAGCTTTCCATTATCTTTCCTTCACAAAAAAAAAAAAATCTTTTTTTCCCTTAGTGAGGTCTTTTATAACTGATTTCTATTGTGTGCTAGATTTTTTAAATGGCTGTGATTCAGCTTCTGGTTTCTTCCAATACTCCCCTTCCCCAAACAGGAAGCACAATTTGTTAAAATTTAATAGAGGTGGCTACAAGCTGATATCTGTGTCAATGTGAAGAATGAGGACAAAGATTCCATGGCTCTCTTTTAAGAACAGAAGTAGTATTTTTTCCTGGAATTCTGAAAGTAGTCTAAAGGCTTACACATGTAGCCTTCCTTTCTAAATGAAAGATAAAACTACTGCAGAAAAAAATAATCAGTGTCCTATAAATTAATAAATAAGTGAATGAATAAGTTCTTATTTGGGAAAATATTCAAGAAAAAAGCTAAAAGTCTATACATGCCCTCTAAGATTTAATGTTTGTTAGTGTACCCCATATCACACATGAGACATAGATTTGAAAAATCCCAGCTGATCCTTTATAGTAGATTTAAGAACATATACTGTATGCTAGAAAGCATTCCAAATAGTACTTTAGAATATATGAGATCGCATTTTTGAAGATATTTAATGAACACTGAATGCTGTGTCTGTTACCCTTTTACATATATCTGAGCACCACAAGTACGGGAAACCTTCGGCATACTCAGAGGAAGAACAAGAACTAGCCTAAACAGAAGAAGAACAGGGCTAAACAGATAAAAAAAAGAACATGAAAACATGCCAAGAGGGCCAAAGCACACTTGGGACAGATAAAGATGAAGAGGTGAATAACAGAGGACCACTACCACAGCCAGGAGACCACCACCACTAAGGACTGAGCATGGCCAGAAGGGTGTGGAGTTAATTACCATACCAAGCAAGGACAGGTGGGGTTAGGGAATGCGTATGTATTAAGGGGGACCATGGAATGTCATGCATATGTAAGACCTCAGAGAATAATAAGGAGGGCAAGTTCCCTGGTGGATATGTGTGTCTTTGGTGAAATTATTCCCCACACATCTCAACATCAATAAATACATACCGCTCTAGCAACTACTATTAGTTGTGGAGTTCTTTCCACGGGGTTTCCATACATGTATTTTTATACATATATTGCTTACTTTTCAGTAGACATTTTTGTCAGAAATTAAATACCTTTGTGCTAAGTGCTTGTACCTAAGTGTAGCAAGCATAAATGCTGCTTATAAATAGAAGGTGTTCTTAACTTTGTCATCTGAATAGAAAACCTTACACTTGCACTTCAAAGGCATGCTGGCAAGTGCAGTTCTCCATAGGAGTAACCATGATTGTGTCGCATCTTATTTTTCAGAATAGAACTACAAGAGGCAGTATATGAACCACAAGAGGTGAAGTTGCAATTATAAAAAAATATATTTCAGTAGAAACACATTACAGACATTTAAAAGACAAAGGGCTTTTTGACTGTAAGATATTAGAAAATAGTATTTTAGATGACCCTATTCTGCTGAAGTTTGAAGCTTAAGTTTGCAATGAATTATTTAATCAAATGTCAGCTAAATGAAAGCAGTCACATCTAATATAATATAGAATATATAATATATCATGTTTCAAATTTATGCTAATCATAATTGTATTGATATTTTCTTTAGTGAAAAGTACATATCTGCAATGATTTTTGCTATATCATCTTTCATCTAGAAGATAATCCTTAAGAGTATGAAAATGAATCCTAAGAAAGTTTTCACCCAGAATGTAGTTGAGCAGTGGGACAGGCTCCCAAGGGAAGATATCATAGCAGAAAGACTGACAGAGTTCAAGAAGCATTTGGACAATACTGTCAGGCACAAGGTGTCATTTTTGGGGTGTCCTGTGCAGGGCCAGAAATTGGACTGAGTGACCCTGATGGGTCTTTTCCAACTCAGCAGGTTCTCTAATTCTGTGATCACTCCAAACATATTAAAGATAAAAGACAACTGTCTTTGACAGGCTGTTATAACAACACATTCGCATTTCTAGCACATAGAGAGAGGAACCTTCATAAAATTATTAGTCAAACAGAATTGTGGAAATAATTGTTTTTTCCTTTAAATAAAAAAAAATATTGAGGAAAAAAACCCTCTACATGGGATTTTTTATTTTTTTATTAAAATATAAATTGCAAAAATTTGTTATTAGCTTCTCTCATTAGGCCATAGTCAAGTCATCTCTGGCTTTCATCACATTGATGTAAGAAGACAGAGTTCGATCACTCTGGCAATATTAGACACCATTTTTTCATGAGCAGAAAATACACCATCCAAATATGTCTTCTTGTTTCATCGTTTGTGAAGAAGCCTCCTGCAATCATTTTAGAAGAACACATACAACTTTCACTTTTCTAAAATTTGGGTAGTATAAACCTTCCCTAAGCATCATTCTAAGGTCACCCTACTAAATATTGAATAGACAGTCCTGCCTGGCTTAGAAGTCAAATGGCATCAAACCTTTGGTTTATATTCTTACACAGCACATCAAATATTATTTCTAATCTCAGCACATGCCTGTATATGCTTCAGATATACTTTTATTTTTCACTCAAGTTTTTACTTTGTGTGCTTAACTAGAAAAAGTAGTTAGCCTTTAAGTAGTGATATTTTCTGGTAAAAAAATTATGATGAAGTAAAAAAAACCAAACAACAAGTAAATAACAGCCAAACAAAACAAACAAACAAACCAAAAAACTCACTTAACCAAAAGGAATTGTTTTGATAATATGAAATTGTTCTGGACTATGTCTAGTTGGACAGATATTTTGTCTCACTTTTAAATACAAGTCTTCTTAATAATTAAGAATCTTTTCGTGTATGAGACATATTTCTTTTAACAATATTTCCAGGCAAGTATCTCATAAAACAGAAGGGATTTTTTTTAAAGTAAGTTTTTTTTCTTTTTTAGTAGCAACATCAAATCAGCATGGTTTACAAGCAAATTGTAAACAGTGCGCATTGCAAGGTATCTTGGTGAATTAGCATCTTACTATGGTAATTATCAGCATTTTTACCCTTATCGCTCCAGTCCATGGGCATCATGCCATCTGTCTTTATGTACTGCAGGGCCCTCATTCTGCACATTGAAAAGCATTCTAAAAAGCATTTATGCATTTATGTCCTAATCTCACTATCCTCATTTAGTCATTATCAGATCCATTGAACTTGACATAAATCACATGCCAAATTTAAAAATATTTAACATTTCAAAATATAATACCCAAGAATATGTGCCATAATCAGTTTACAACTCCTTACTGTTTAATTTAGTCACATTAACAAGCCACTCTTCCTTCTATGCATTTCTGGAGAAAATAAAGTGGATACATACTTTAGGGTAAGAATATCAGTCTACAAACAGAAACAGAAGTCTGTTTTAGACTTACGAGATGAGAGTCACACAGCTCAATACTTTGCACTCAAACTATTGTCAATAATAATGAGACTGTTATCCAAACTATGTTACAGTAACAGCAAAGAGAAAAAAATATCCTTTCTATAACTTCATAATTATACAGGTTAAATACCCTCAGGCGAAAGATGGATTTCAACAAAATATGCATAAAAACATGCACTTCAACTCTTAAACTAGAAAAAGCAAGAAGACCAAATCTATCACAATTTCTGAGAAATTACTCTGTGTGTGATAAAGGCCCTTAAAGTCAGGAGATGGATCATGAACCCCAAATGGAGAGAGAAGCCTTTTTCCAGACCAGAATTAAGTGCCTCATTTTCAGAAATGAAGCATAAGGCTTGCAGCTCTTCTCAGCACTCACTTCTAGCAAATTATTTCTTCTTAGTTCAGTAACCTGGTTTCATGGACTGCTTTAGGTCAGTAACAGTCCACAAGCACTTTGAAGGGGCTCAGGCCCTGAAAATAGAGTATGTATTCTACTCCATGGTAAAATATATGGAAGAACAAGAAATTTACAGATCAGACATTTTTAGATCTACCTAATAAACCCAAAGGCTTTATTTTCTAATGGCCAAGAGTTTCTTATCAGTTCTGTGTAGCCTACTTGTTACCAAATTATAGAAAATACCACTCTGCCTGGCTGTTCTGCTTTCTGGTATTTTAAATGTACATGTAGATAATTAATGAAAGTTGTTTTGGAGGTTTTTTTTGTTTGTTTGTTTTTTGGGTTTTTTTTGTTTGTTTGTTTTTTCTCTTAGGAAACAGGAACTCATAAATCTAATGAACCAATTTTCAAAGTTATAACAGTTAAAAAAGAACCACTAATGATCTAACTCTAGTGGGTTTTTTGGTATTGGTATAGTTGTTCATTTGTTGGGTTTTTTTCTTTCTTTTTTTTTCTTTTTCTTTTTTTTTTCCCCTGCAGTAATATAATCTGGAGTGGTGAATCATCATGGAATGGAATAAAATTGAATTCAGCTGCTGGATTTGCTAAAGCCAGTAGTTCCTGTGTTTTAAACCTGCTCATTCAGAGCAGACACTTCAGAGAGGCACATTTTAATCTGATATATATTCCTATAATACCACTGTGTGATTTTATTTTTGCCTATTTTGAAATTGAAAGTGGTGTACAGATACTCATGGAAAACAAGATCCTTCACCCAGCTGTCATACGTGCAGAATTTATGGAGTGATACATTCAAGTACAAGCTTGAATCTAGGACTTGTGTAACTCCTAGTTATGTCTTTGGGTTACTGTAGTTTTGAGCTGTGGTCTCTGTGGTGGGCTGACCTTAGGGGGATGCCAGACCTTCACCCAGCCCCTCGCACCCACTCAGCTGTTCACTTACTCCCCCTCCTCAACAGGACAGGCAGAGAAAATAAGATGAAAAAGCTCATGGCTCAAGATAAAGATGCAGGTTGTGTGTTGCAGGGGGATGGGGGATGGAGCTTGCAGTCAGTCCATAAAATTCCTCTTCGATGTTCTCTGCTCATCTTGAAATTGGGAAGTGCAGCAACTGCACTAAAGGTATAATTATTTTTCATTAAACAATGCCAGTATCATGGCCTTGGCCCAAAGTGCTTTTTTTTTTTTTTCCTGCCTCCAGATAGTTATATTAAATCCACTTCATTTTATGTGAATTTTCAAAGTCTCTGTGGGTACACAACGATTGCCACTTTTCCGTCATATCACTTTATTTTTTGGTAAAAAAAAATATGAAACTTTCTGTAGTAAAATAAGCCAGGTGAGATCTCCATAATGTTTGGATATGTTTATATGACTTCAATTTAATCACCTCTATTAATGACTTCTCATTAAAACTTCTTTAACAAAAAATTTCAACTTTTAAATTCAATGTAACAAATAAGAGTTTTTTGAGCTAAATGCACTCATCTTGAAAACTGGAAGTAGATATACTCCAAGATCAGATTGTAATTTGCCTTATTTTTCCAGCTATAACCACTCAGGGCAAGACTGTCAACACAAATTAAGGGTAAGGAATAGATCTAGTTAACTTTAATGTGTTCACAATGGCATTTATTTTGTTGACAGTATCACAGTATTCAAGAAGCTGTTAGTATAGAAGAAGGCAAGAAGGATTTACACGTAACTTTAAGCAGGAACAATTTTCATAGTAATGTGTGAAATACTTTTTGCTAAATGCTTCAGATTTTCTGCTACATTTACATATAAAAGTATTACTTATTTTCACTTCTTGTAGTCAATATTTTTATTATTGGTACTAAAAAATCCTATTTTCGTACAGAACAGGAAATTTTTATGCTCATGTTGGCAATAATTGCATCATTTATATTTTACATAACTTACTTTATTATCTTTATTTTTCGTCTCTTTTGTGGCTACCAGAAGTAAGTTTCTGGACATGAAGAGTTGGCAGTACAAAGCAATATTTGTCTTTCTAACCAGACAAGGCTTTCACGGACACTGGGCAGATCAAGATCGAATCCTAACAGCTTAGCCAACACCAAAAAAATGGACGTAACTTGAGTTCAGCAGGCTTTAGATCAGGCTCAAATGACCATGTTTTTCCATCTTCATTTTCCTCAGGCAAGCAAGTCATTGCTTGCAGGAAACCCATCTGGTTCTGTGGTGTAGGAGATGGCTGCAGGAGGTCAAAATGTGAGGAGCCCAGACTGATGCAGAAATGTCTTCTGATCCCCAGGAAGCCCTGGGGCAGGACAGCACAGCTCTACCAGTCTCTCATGCAAAGAAGTTAAAGCAGCTCTGGGCAGTAGCTGAGCAGTGGTTAGAAAGAAGAAAGAATTGAATCTTCCCTATTTCTCATGGATCAGAAAAAGAGATGTTCATTTAGAGTGCATGCAGGAGAAAGACTGTGCTGGATGTTAT
Source organism: Sterrhoptilus dennistouni (assembly GCA_013397095.1). Taxonomy (NCBI): domain Eukaryota; kingdom Metazoa; phylum Chordata; class Aves; order Passeriformes; family Zosteropidae; genus Sterrhoptilus; species Sterrhoptilus dennistouni. Next base: position 1,370,862 of record VWZU01007463.1, read on the forward strand.
TTTAATGTACTTACATCAAAATTGGATTTCTGCATTTTGCAGGTTTATCTGAAATTATTTTTTTCGATGTCGATTTCTCTAACACTGGCAAATCTTAGCAACTTGTACCATTTCTAAGGAGTTTATCAGTAGCAAAGGTAAGAATATAACAGCAATCTGACAGCAAATATTTTTATTGTGGTATAGTTACTAAAAGCACTATCAAATTGACAAAAGAAATCGTATAGGACTTGATGTTTAAGAGTCTTGTTAACAGCTCAGATAAGGTTCAACAAAAGGTCAGTAGAGCTTTGAAGAGAATTTTACTACTATTTTTGGGCAATTTCTGTGTCTTATACATGTATTTTGAAATAAGAGAAAGAAGAGAAAATACCAAAGCACTTAAACAGGAAGTAGGTGCCTAAATCTAAAATTTTAATGCTTACTCATCTGTCACTGAAGTGAAGGGAGTTTATACTAAAGCAGATTTTAGATACAGTATTACTAAACATTTCCATGTTAGAAATCATGAACATCATAGTATCTGCCCAATTGTTCCTGAAAATCGTAGTTTAAGAAATAATACCACACACAAAATATAGTTGAGCCTCCTGTATACTTCTACAATGCTTTTGATGAAAGATTGTGAAATGCCTTTAAACAAACCTGACAGGCTGAAGTATCTTTTTGTACAACGAAAATCTGCACTTCAGCTTCCCTACATGCATGAAGGATTGCAAGTGTGCATTTCTCATCCTCATGACAGTCACTTAAGCGCTAAACAGGAGGCTGTCAGTTAGGTAAAAGAAACAGAAGTAACACTCTTACAGAAATATAGGATGGTTTGTAGTGAAAGGGCCTTGAAAATCATCCAGTTCCAACACCCCTGTCATGGGCAGGGACACCTTTGATGAGACCAGGTTGTGCAGAGCTCCACCCAATGTGGCCTTGAGCACTCCCAGGGATGGGACATCACTTCTCTGGGCAACCTGTTCCAGGATCTCACCATTCTCACAGTAAAGTTTCTTTCCTAATATCTAACCTAAATCTATTTTCAGTTCTAATCCATCCATCCTTGTCCAGTCACTACAAGACCTTGAAAAAAGTACCTCTCCTTGTGCACTGTGTATGAGCATTTGGTTTCTAAAATAACTCTGAGCACAGAAGCACCTATGCTCCTTTTTGCATCTAATAGTTTATGTGTCCTGTACAAACACACATAATTGCCACAGTGTATGCTCAGGAGTTGCATACAGCTGAGTAGTGGGTCAAAAAAGGTAAACTTCATTTTCCCAGATATAGGCCTTCAAAAGACAGGCATAATATTAAGGCGTAACTCATTGCACTGTTAAAGAATTTGCTAGAGGGCTCTTCACTCTTCATTGACTTTGAAAAATATCCAGCAAAGTTTATGTAGACTAAAACACTAAATTGTTAATCCATTTTGAATTATGCCTCCATACCCACAAAATTATTAAGCCTTACCATTTAAATCAGCCTTCAAAGTACTCAACCTTGTCATGGTTTGGCCTTTTAATCTTTTAAAAATGAGTCCAGAGCAGACATTTTCTGAATACATTAATACAATTTCAAATACACAACTTCAATTCATAATTAGTCACTTTTTCTATTTTATTCAATCATACAGTGATTGCTAAAGCAGAATGGCCTCTGGCTTTTAGAGGCCCCTTAGGCAAATCACATCATGTAGCTATAAAATAAAAATGGTGTACTCATGCCTACCACTAAAGAGATATTTGATATAATGTGTTATGCCTTTTCTTCAAGCTCACCAGTGAAAGATACAACATGAAAGCCTAGAAATTATTACAGTGAGACTCCTGTGAGGAAATTTTGTTACATGTTGCATACAACAAAAAGATACAATATTGATGTAAAAATTAAATGCTCATAATGACCATCATTAACAACCATAAGCCATATATATTTTATTTTCTTCAATAATTTGAATGCATATTCAGGTTATTGTACAGATTCAGGAATTTAATTTCAATTTAGTTGCCTTTTTCTGAAATATGTGCTATGTAAATTTAGCCAATATTAAGAAAACCAGAAAACTTTTTCATTTGGATACCTTTTGCTCTATTCTATTTTCAGTTTTAACATTAACACTGATCAAAAAGGAAGCTTTTGCTAGTAACTTTGCTGAGGATTCCAGAACTTTAAATTCTACTGCTTACAAAACTTACACATTTAAAAGATTAATTTATGTACGTCATGGAATACATGCTAATTCAATGTTATATTAAACACATGTACGTAAAATTTAGACTTGCAAGTTAACTGTATTGTGGTGCAATGTCCATAGGCATTCCTAATGTCTATAGCAAAACTATTGCAAATGTCATTATTGTGTCTGCGTTTGTAAAACTGTAATGAATATATTCTTTCCATAACTAAAATACAGTTTTTACTTCTAAACCAGAACCAGTATTCCAGTTAATCCTGGGGAGAAAAATGCATCACTTTTCATCAGTTAATATGGTGGGACGTGGTGAAATTTTTTTGCATATTCCATAGAATAGGAAAGGCATTTACTTTTAATATGGGTGGGCATCTATGTTTTAGTACTGATAACTTTGTTGATGCTGACAGTTGTTCTGTAGGCTAGAATCATTTAGAAAATCTCAAGCAAGCATTTGACAGCAAATGCTTATATAAAATGATTTAAATAAGATGACAAAACCTATCTAGCAATACTAATGTCTCTGAAATTATGGAACAACTGTTTCTAAATTATATAATTCAAGAGACAGATTGTGTCTGTAAAGGCAAAACAACTGCAACATGTAAAGCACGTGATGAACCAGAATACATCAACACAACCAGGTGAGATTCTCACTTATATTCCCCTATTCTGTGGAAAGCTATTTGTTCTGACTGCATTGGAAGATCAATAGTGAATAAAATATCTTAATAACAAAGGTTATGAATATAGGAAGGATGAAATATACAGACAGAGAGAAAGCAGCAGATATAGTTTGTCATTTATATACATTTAGTAAATTGTTAAAGGTTAATGAAAATAGAATGTTGTTGGAAGAACCTATTGTCATTAATACAGGTAAATATAATCAATTAAAAGACTAAAACTCAACCGATCCAAAAAAAATCAGGTGATTCAAAAGGCATGTAATACTAAACTTAAATTCAAGCTATTCAAGCCACTGGCCAGAGTAATAATTTAAAGCTGAACTGGTCATTCTTGCTTCATCTCAATTCTTTCCTGCTTTCTCCACATGAGCCTGGAGGACATACTGATCTTCAATCTAAACAAACCCAAGCAATCCCTTCTCTTTTTCTGGATCAGTTCTTTAGGTTTTCTGCAATTATTCCTCATATTTCCTAAAGAACAATGTAAATTTTGTGAGCTTTATCATGAAAAATTCACAACATAAAATCTCCACACTTGCTGTTGAGCTTGTTCTGTGGGCAAAAGAGAAGTTGAAATTCCTTGTACCAGGGAAAGAGGAAGTCTTTAACAGTGAAGATGTGCAGCCTTGAGAGCTGTCAAAGGCTACTTTACGGTCAGGGAATAATCAGACAATTGAGGCAAGAGAAGCTAGAGGGACGTAGCATGTTAAGATTAGCACCTACATTTGATCAGCAGACTAGTCTCTTGTCTCCAAGGGCTTTCTTACCTAGCTCTCCAGTGACCTTGACAGATGGTTAGACAACTACACTTAGACACTAAAATTAATGTCTCTCTAGTCTAATACTGCATCAATTTTCATTGATTATTAAAAAAAAAAAAAATTAAGCCATGGTGAACTAATAGAAGAGAAACAGATGAAGGAGGGACACCCTCCTAAAATTATTTTTAGAATAGTCTGTGGCCATAAAACCATTTAGAGTTTTCCATATTTCTACAATCTTTAAATTACATAAAATTTAAGAACAAAACATACGTGCTATTCCTGAATATTCAACATGCAGGTTATTGTAGAGAATAGTTGCAATATTTCCCTTGTTAGTAGCATCAACCCCAAGTGAATTTAAGAAGAATACCACTCTGCTTTTGGTATTTGTGTGTATATAGTGGGAATGTGTGTCCATTGAATGGAGTATGATACTTGTTTTCTTTCAAAGTCTGAAATTATCTCCACTGTTACTATGTTGCAACATTTCCAGAATTGAATGTATCTGGAAAATCCTCCAGATAAAATAATAAATATTTCCTTTGTCAAGTGATAAAATTGTACAGAATCAAAAAAAAAAAAAAA